>CM037153.1:21781920-21861920 GCA_020921065.1 Vaccinium darrowii | reverse complement strand
TATTACTCAAGACAATAGCTGCTCATGCTGAACTCTCTACTTTAAGCTGGCTTTGTAGTGAACTAGTGATAACTTCATGATGTTAGTATTATTTGTGTTTTTGATACCTAATGTCATACTTACTTTGGGATTTATAATACGTACTTGTATTTTATATCTTTGTTCAGTTCCTTGCACGTTAACGTGTATCCTATGTGTTAGTGTCCTGATTGCTGTAAAAATAGTATGTTTGCGTGTCCATGCCGTGTCGTGTCCTGTCCGTTTCCTTTATTCTTAGACCCATTGGCCCTTTGCAATATTTTAGAAGCTCAAGAATGGAGGCAGTGTCAGGCTATTACTCTTTGAACATATAAAATGATTAGAAGCGAGGTTTGTAACTCCTTTGCTGCCTCACATTGTGTCAATAGATGGTCAAAACTCAAAAGTGTCGTCTCATTTTGGCATTTGTGGCATAACTTCATAGATTTGTATCTCATTGACGATCTTGGCAACAAACTCACCTGTGCTCCCCACTTATGTATAACCTTATAACTTATATGGAACTGACTAGTTCTTTCTCAGGGGATAGGAGAACAAAAGGATCTCACTGGGAAAGTTCCTTTGCCATTGTGATGGAATAAGAGGATATCACTGATGAAAATACCGTTCCCCCATAGCTCCTCTATTTGTCCAGCCTACTTTTAGGATCTGTAATCCATGTAGGACGTCCAATAACAAATTGATGGCCTCCTATTCCCAGTTATTGGTCTAAATAACTGAATTTCCCTCACTATCTTGGGCTAAGATATTCTCGTGTAGTCTTCCACTGAAGCTTCCTTGTTAATAGACTGTTGAAATGGGACACCATCCAGCATCTGAGTACACCTAAAATCTGTACTGGGTTCAGGACATTGTCCTTGCCCCTCTTTCCTGTCCATACTTTTGGTATTAGAAATAATGTACAAAGAAACAATAAAAAAACTTTTTTTGACAGGTTACACGCTCCGTTGGTGACGATGATGTTACTGCAGAGCCTGAGATAACTGAGACCATACTCTCCGTGGAGGCCGAATACTTGCAGGCCAACCAGTTGAACTGGCCGGTCCAGTCCGATTCCCAAAAGAGTTGTCTGCAGCGCCAGCAGACACAGACTGTATGCTGTGCTTCATTTTGTCCTGGATGCATTCTAAACTTGGTGCACACCAATTTGAATGACTGATTGGTTGAACTCACTCCTGAAGGAAAGTTTCCTGATAGTACTGAGGCATTATCCTTAATTTTATTTCTTTTCTTTCCACTACATTCTCCACTTCTTTTCCAACCATATTAATTTTTAAGACGATATTTCATAGGATGAAGCGGATTGGTTTTTCTGCATATCAACGTCTGTTCGATTTCTTCAAATGATGTGGATACAGATATATACAGTAATGGTGGTTCGCCCGAGAGGTTAAGGGGGAAGACATAAGAGAAAGCAGCCATCTTTGCTCATATATACTATAAGATGTATATACATGTTAACGAAAAGTCTCTAGACAATGTCATTGGGGCTACGCTTGTATTAAAAGTGCCATTTTGTGGTAGATGTGCGCAACTTCGAACAGAAGAGGGAGAAAACTTGCAGAGAGGAGACTGCTTTAGAGTTAAGATATAAATGTCTTTATGCAGAACCTTTGATCAACTCTTAATGCAGAACCTTTGATCAACTCCGGGTTAAAGAGTTTGCAGGCTTGCATCTAATCGCTGCTAAAACAAACCCAATAAGAAATTTTTAGACTAACCTATTTTCTGAGGTTCCAAAATTACTAGATGCTCTTTGTCGGTCAGGGATGAAAGTCTTTGCTAGAAGCTTAAGTAGGTGGTTCAAGATACAGATTTAACTAACACTGTAAGAAATTGTTAGACCATAACCTATTTTCCGAGTTTCCAAAATTAGTAGATGCTTTTTGTCGGTCAGGGATTCAAGTCCTCGGGCATCCCCAACAGTCTCAGTAAATTTTGAGCTAAAATTACGAGTGAACAGTGCACAATTTTCACTTTATCTACTCCCGTCTCTTTTAAAACTCCAACAATACCATCTATTTTACCTATCCAATGTTAAAATACTGTTTTTCTTTTTTAAATATTACAAAATATTACCCCTGTATATAGCGTGGAGAGAGGGAGTGAGTGAAAATAAATCCACGACCGAAGGGCTAATAAAAGAGAAGCTTTTGCAATTGAGATATTTGGTCATTTGTCGATTTTGCCCGATTTTGCCCTTCAATTTGATATCTAGCGTGTTGGTATTGTTGTGGTTTCAGTGCCATTTGGTGCCCTTGTTGGTTTTTTTACTAAAATAAGGGATAGATGGTGCATAGTACCTCAATAAATGAGGGTGGATTTGTGGAGTTACTATTCACATATGGACTTTACCTAGCCATTTATTGAGGCTGTTGTAGACTATATATGTTGTTTTGGCTAGGTAAAATACCTAAGAGAGGCTTTTATTGAGCCTTGTTGGGCTTGCCCTGGTTCAACTATACTTGTTTTCTATTTCAGCTGCACCATGAACAGTAGAATACACCATTTTGTTTCCATTCCATCCCACATTCTAAAATAGTTGACCTTGCCAAGAACCCTTCAAACTATAATCATCAAGGTCAATGAAGGATGTTACACCTTCCAGTTGTCATTTCTTAATTATATCAACACGCATAAAGAGCCTATGAAATAGAAGCTGAACTTCCCACTGAGGCCTACATACACGTATAGCTAGATGAGGGCCTGCATTTGTTCTCCTCAACTCAGCACTATAATCCAGTTTGTTGTTTGCTGTGCAATGGTTAGTCAATCTACATAACCATCCCTTGTAGTGTCCTGAACCAATTTGTTTTCCGAGTTTGTTCCTATAATTGATCAGATATATATTCCCAACCATTTTGAAGTGACTTGCTTGTTCTTGCAGAGCGCAAATAGGCTCAATTGTCTTTTTGAGTTGCAACTCCTTGGTTAACTTGATGCATGAAGGCCCATTCACATCCATCACTACAGGTAGCTTGCTCGTACCATCTCGCTGTCTAGCTGCGTACTCCCTCACAACCACTTTGAACTCAACTGCATTGCTAAAAAGTGTTCTGAAATGAAGTTAATGATTTCCCATAACACCCTTGGGTCTAAACTAAGGATATTCAGGCCTACCGTCATCTTCCTTGTTAGAATCCCGCTAGGGGGTTTAAGTTCAAAATCACTGGGTTGTTTGAAACTTATTAACTTCGACTAGATATATATGTCCTGATACTTGCGAATCCTATACATATAGAAACTGCTGGTCATATTTGGAAGAGGACTGCTACAACAATGAACATGATTTAGTTCAACTTTAGTGCTAGAATATGTTTGAATGTCAGGTTCTGGCTAGTGATAGGCTCTGGGATGTCATGAGTGAGGCCGAGGTTGTTAACATAATGAAGGACACAGTGAAAGAGGCCGGGATGTGCTCAAAGAGATTGGCTACTGAAGCTGTGGAACGCGGAAGCCAAGATAATATTAATATATTACAGTTATCGTTGTCTTCCTGCGTCTGGTATCTACTGCTGAGAGGATCTACTAGCTAGGTTTCAAGATGTACTCTTATCTTAGTTAGGCGGTAAGTGAACCAGATTTATTACCCCCTCCGTTCCAAAATAATAGTCCCACTTTCTCTCGCCATTTTTCAAATTAAAAAGTTCAGTACTTCTATGTATTGTTTTTTGAATTTTTTGACGAGTACTTCAATTCGGTGCAAAAAAATTCAAAAAATGATACACGGAAGTACTTAACTTTTTGATTTGAAAAATGGCACGACTTTTCGTTGTGGACGGAGGGAGTATCTAGAACTTGTATGTGTGGGTTTATTTTTTTAGCGAGACAATGGTCCCATGGAGAGAAACAAAGGTTTGTCTCCTAATTTGTAGAAACTGTATGTCTGCAACTTTTTTGTTTTGAGAACTTCATTTTTGGATATGATTAAATCCATAGATCTCACGGTGTGTCTCTCTATGGTGTGCGCGCAGAGATGCACACTTTTGGTGAGTTGCTGCGCAAGTTGAGAACTCAATTGCTAGGCACACTTTAGGATTCTGTCATTCTATGACCTCCAACCATAACGAATTTGGTTGAACCTTGGTCTTCAAATTATTCACAGCTATGATAGGTGTAGTTTGTCCTATGTTTTCTTGATTTCTACCTTGTATTGGCTCACACAAAGAACCTTGATTTTCTTTTTCCCCCTTGGTTCTTCTTTCTTTTTGGGTTGTTGATTATTTCAATCTTCATTTAGACCTAGAAGCATGGCTTTTAGCAAAAAATTTCAAATTTCAAATTTCAAAAAGAACACCGAGATTACATATTTATGCACCACCATGTTCAGATTTCATGTTTATTGACATTGTATTAGCATCCTCTTCAGAGAAGCCCCTTGAAGCTCTACTTTCATGCGTGACACTTCCTGCATTTGCATCGAAGTAGTACTTATTTTTCACTGTAAGCATTCTCTTGGTCATTTGGATTTTTTGTCATTGAATATTGACAGAATTGAATGTGTTATTTGTTCTTTGCAATCAAGGATTATTCTGCATTTAGATGTTTGATAAAAGGACCAATCAAGTTTTGGTATTAATTGCACTAATTGTCATCTTTAGGAGTCTTAAGTCCTATGCAGTAGAGGGGTCTTTGGTATTTAGTAGTTCCAATTTTTTTGTTTCTACTTTTTGTTCCCAGTTTTTTGTTTCTACATTTTTGTCAAAGTAGAGTCCACAACCTCAAAATATTATTGCTAATATTTGAAAGTAACCTACCTGCTCTAATTCTCCATTTTTCTGCCCAGGCAGTGGTAGATCACAGCTCTTAAGAAAGAAAGAGAGGGTTTTGCCTCTTTTTGGGTTTCAGATAGGAGAGGAAGAAACAGCAAAAGAAAGGGAAATGAAAATGGAGGGTGGTGGGGCTGGGGAAGAAGGGATGATAGAGAGAGTGGAGGACTCCAAGGGCTTGCAGCAGCAGAGCAAAGCCCTTGACGGAGCTCTCCAACCATGTCGAAGATCGTCAGCTCGATTTCACCCGCGTTCAAGAGTTATAAAATCTTTGATATTTTCTTTCATATGTGTGTGTGTTGTATAAGCATGATTTTTATTATGGGCGGTGTCCAAGTGACCCAAATTACCCATGAATTTGGTCACCCAAGTACCCGACTTTGTGGGGGTGGAGGTGGTTCATTTTTTTTGATGGCAGGGTCGGTTATGGGCCCGTGTTCCTATTTCAGAAGATACAATCCTGTATGACTCCATACTCAAATTCATGATACATCTAAAATTAATAATACATCTAAGATTTCTATGCGTCACACTAGACCACTTTGTATCTCTTTACTTTTCCTTCTTTTTTTCTTTTCTTTTCTTTTTTTTTTTTTTTCAGCCAACATCAGGATGTTGGCTAATGTTTTTTTTTTTGATAAGTACGAGTTCTATTTTATAAAGCCCCAACCAAAAGAACAATACAAGTCAAGGATTTATCCTGACTACAACTCAGCTAAAACTCCTGTGTAGGAGAAAACAAGGAAAGAGAGAAGAAAAAGCAGAATGGTGATATTAGATACTCATAATGTGTAATCTTTTGTTGAAGATTTGAACTGAAGGGGAGTACAAGTATGTTTTGCTGTCATTATGCAATGATGTGAACTGTCTCATGGCTCATTGTTTTCAGTACAAATGAGGAATTTGTTTTGTAGAAATGAAGAATTTGTCAAAGACATAATGTAAACCCCATTCCAACCCAACCAAGCCAAGCCAACTTTCTTCGAGTTGGTTATCGATCATCATGAAGGATGGTTGGTCCGGTTTTGAGTCCAAATAAAATCCGATCAATGATGTGTGGGTTGTGGGTTATGCCTCAACTTGAAGATCAGTATCAGGTGTCCCGATGTTCACACATACTCTTTCTGTGGGTTAATAATTTTATGACAATAAAAGCTATTTCTTCAAAAGGTCAACTCGGGCTTTGCCCGTTGCTCTGATGATTCATGATAACTCGACGGATCGCATGGCCTTTGTGTCGGTGACGCACGAAAAGTGAAATTCAAATGTCATTGCGGAATTTGGTTATATGATATGATATGATATGATATTGGTAGTGTTTGCTCGCCAATTTCTTTTGCAGAAAATATTCTCAAAATTCAAAATGTATGGATCAGATTCACTTTGGCACTTTCTGGATCATCCCTTTTGAGTACTCAGTGACCTTTCTTTGTATGTTTTAATCTTAAAACAGGTGAACCTGACCCATCCATTTGCAAATACCCAAGAATTTTCTCGTTTTGTTTTGCGGGACAATCAAGTTTTGCTTCTGTTAGTGATTTTTTTATTTTTTTTTAAGGACGTGCAAGAAGTTTAGTAGATACATCATTTTCATTTTCGTGCAGAATACGGATACCTTACAATTACAGTATACCCCCTCAAACTAAGGCCCGGAGACACTTCACCACCTTGAACTATTAAACTTGGCACTTAACCCCCTTAGACCATTGAAAACTCAGCTAGGGGCTAATACCGTTTGCTACCTGTTAACAAAAAAGACGTGCCTTGCACATGCCTTCCCACCCCTTGTTCCACCCGTTAAACCACGCACCAGCCTTCTCCAACACCGCCGATAAATTCAAATCCGAAGCCGACGGAGCCGGTACGGTAAAAAACCCCAGCGCAATAATCGACTGATTAATCTTTAGAACCGACATATTATACGGAATCTGCTGAACCACTTTAGTGTAAGTCGCGTCAAGAGCCGACCCAGACGCGGCCGCAGCCGAGCCAAACCTGACCCTGCCGCCTTTCAAGTTAGTGATGTTCACCGAGAAGATTTGGCCCAGTGTGTTGTCCGTGGTCTGGTAATGGGTGGTGGAGTCGGAGATCTGGTGGAGTTTTTTTATGACGGAAAGGGGGTGTTCGGAGGCGAGGGAGGACCAAGGATGTAGAGACCCGTGTTTTAAAATAATTTTCCTGAAATATGCTGGGTAAATGTGAGAAAATGAAAATAGAGTGATGTGGGGTCAATGTGAAGAGAGTATGTGCATTGGGGTGTCTTTAAAACACACTAGAAACACAAGGGGTGCTAGTGCAATTGGTGGTGTGTATAAATATGTGTGTGTGGCTGATTTTTAGCCAAAAAATCATTCTCTTCTTCTTCCAAAAATCAGCCCCTCCTCCTCTCTCCTCCATTTTTGCTCCTTTGAGCTCACATTACTCCCTCCTCATCATAGTTCTCCACAAATTGACCAAAGATTCATCATCTACGCGTGTTTGGGAACTTGAAGTACCATCTTTTCGCACCGGGAGGGCCAATAACGGGATTACTCAAATTGGGGATCTAGGAATTCGTTTTTGGGTTGACTTGGAGCAAATCCTTGAGGTAGGGAACAATCTTCTACCTCCTCTAAGTGTATATTTGTTGAATGATTGCATTGTTGGTGTTCTTGTTTCCAATTTCTTGTTAAACTTGTTTATCTCCATGGAATTGACTTTGGATCATGAATGAGCTTGGGTTTTGTGTATTTGGTTGATAAATCCTTGAATTGGTTGTTAATATATCTCTCTCCTATGAGTAGTTGTTGTTTGGAACCTCCATTTTTGGCTTGGGTTGAAACCCCCTCCATTTTGGAAAAATCTGAAAATCTGAAAATTTCGCTCGAAATGGCCTTGGTATCGATACCCCTTTAATGGGTATCGATACCCATCGCTCTGTTGAGATTTTAGTTGCCTGGTATCGATACCCCTTTCAAGGGTATCGATACCCCGCTGTTTGTAAGGCAGATTTTGACCCAACTTCGCGGGCACGCCCCGGCTTCGTCCGAACTCCGATTGAGGCGATTCTTGAACCGTTGGAAAGCTCTATGAGTCTACTTTCAAACCCAATTGGTCTCATATTCATATCCTTTGTATTTTGAGAGAAAAATGCTTTTTCCTATCAAGGTGTCGGGTTTTCTCGAGGTTCATAACTCCATTTACATGTTTCTTTGCTCCGGGCCTCCATTGGTCTTTCCTAAGCTTCTCAAATCGACATCTAAGCATTGGTAGCCTATCATGACATGAATGATGTTTTATCATGATTTCTCACGTTCTTGGACACATGTTAACTTTGCCACAACCGACACACTACGAGCTTTCGAACTAAATGAATTACGTGGATGTTTTTGGACCCTTGATTGTTTAATAAACTTTTGAAAAGGATGATTTGCTATTTCTAGGGCTACCATTTGGTGCGTCCCTAGCCATGGGTGTTCGGAGCCCACGAAATCCGGCAAGGGTGTTCGGAGCCCACGAAATCCGGCAGAGGGATTCATTCCCTATTTACATAAGTGGTTATCGTGAAAAGTGAAACGTTTTATGAAAATGGAAATGTTTCGAAAGGATTGGACCTACGACATGAAATGTAACAAAGATGAGGAAATCTATGGACACTTGGGTTTGGTTCAATCTTTGGGGTATCTACTAGACACTCTATCATCAAGTCGACTTACTTTGGTCTATTTTAGCTTATCCATTCATGTGTATCTCATCTCCATATGCATGTTTCATCTTCTATACCCTTAGTGTTGGTAGAAATGTTTCCTACGAGCTAGTGAGCTCACCCTATCTTTCCCAGGTACACGGCATGGAGCATGAAATTGGATGCTTGGAGTGTGAATGCATGCCATGAAGATTTTATGATCATGAAGTTGTTTTCTCATCTTCATACAAAGCACATTTTTGGAAGATGATCTTGTAACTTTAATTTTCTCCAAGCTTTTGGCTATTTCAACTTATGTAATAACATTAAATTTTTTTTGTTATTTTTGCATGGGTACGGGTACCCTTGAGCAGAAGCACATTGTACTTTGACTTCGACTTTCTATGAGAAATTGTTTGACTTTGATCGATCCTACGTGGATTATATTTGTATTTGGCTTATTGAAATTGAGAGCGTGACAAAGGATGGAGTCGGGGGGGGGGCTAGTAGGGGCAGTCGCCCCCCTACGTCTTAAAAAATTCGTACTATTACATTGAAAAAAATAAATTTATTATCAAACTATATAGTCTCGTCCCCCCTCCGTTTTTTCATTAAAAAAAAGAATAGCAACAACTTTAATATTTATCAAGCTATGAAACAACTTTGTCCTAAAATTGGTTTTAATGAGATTTAATTACAATTCTTTTAAATAAAACAATGCCCAAAATTTATAACCCAACTCACTTCAGGAACTCAAGGCCCGTTCACTTTTAAAAACTAAGGCTCACTGAAATTTCATAAGCCCAAAACTCTTGAACGTGGTCTGTGGGTATTAGATTGAAGGAAAAAGAAAAGAGCAAAAGAAATTGGGGGCTCCCAAAACAGTCGATTCTCAATTGCAAGAATTGAACATTCGGTTTAAGGAAGATACAATGGAGTTGCTAATTCTCAGCACATCTCTAGATCCTCGCGATGGCTTCAAATCATTCAACATTGAAGATACTTGCAAGCTTGCAGAGAAGCATTATCCAATGGATATCACTGAGCAAGAAAAGTACCACTTGAGATGTCAATTGCAAAATTATAAGCTTGATGTGTCTAGGCATCCTGAGTTTCAAAATTTATCAACGATTTCAAAGTTGAGTGAAGTGTTGGTGAAGACAAGAAAGTACACAATATATCATCTTTTCGATAGGTTGATTTGACTTATATTAACTTGACATGTTTCAACGGCTACAATCGAACTTGTATTTTCTACTATGAAATGTGTGAAGACATGACTTCGCAACAAGATGGAGGATGATTATTAAGCAAATTTCTTGATCACTTATATTGAGAAAGAAATTGCTCGAGGGTTGGACATAGACTTATCGTTGATGCTTTTAATAAAAAGAAAGAGCGTCGAGCATAGTTCAAGATGCTTGATTTCAGTAGACACTAGATATGATTAGTAAAAGTTAATACCTTTTGCAATCAAAGTTGATATTAGAAACATGTTTAGTTTCATATGTATTGGTGTTATTTTGTACATATATATTTTTTTGAGTTACTAAAAATTCATATTGTTGTCTTAATTTTAACTTTTTTATTGTGTATATCCGTCCCCCCTACGCCAAAATCCTGGCTCCGTCCCTGGGGAGGACATGGCGGTGTTGGTAAGGACGAGTACGGTGAGGGTGTCGTGGCTGTTGATTTTGCCATCGAGTTTAGGTTTGATGAGATAATAGTTGAAGAGGGAGTATTATGGGAAGTGCGTGTGAGATGATTTTCGGTGATGTTGAGGGCATTGGTGGTAAGGGCAGTGATCGATTTCTGAGTAAGTTAGAATGGGGTGGGAGATGGCATGTGCAATGCACACCTGTTTTCTTAACAGACAGCAAACGGAGTTAGCCCCAAGCTGGGTTTTCAATAGTCCAAGGGGGTTACGTGCCTAATTTAATAGTTCGAGGAGGCGTAGTGTCTCCAGGCCTTAGTTTGAGGGAATGTACTATAATTTACCCAAATGTTTATCGAGCCAAATTAGGGTGTATACACAATCGAATGAACCATTAAAAAAGATTTTTTATATATGTTTTGATCGAAGATGAAAATGATTCAATCACCCAAAACAATTGAATGAACAACTGTTATGTAACTGCAATTAACGTTAAAGACCCTATTCCAAAATCGAGTGATCGAGTGATCAAGTGATCTTTTCCCAATGACTAGAGATGAAAATGATTCTAGCAATCACCCGAACCAGGCAAAACTATCGAATGATCTAGTGAAAATGTTATATGTAATGTAATATTAAAGAATGAAATTCCAAAATAGAGATGTGTAAAACATGATAAGTGAAAAGAAAGTAAAAGAAGAGGATCGGATCGTACATGTTGCCTTACTCTGTTTTTCGAGGGGGGTTGAGGATATGAAGATGTTGGAAAAACTTGATTTTTATCCATTTTAATTAATTATCTAAGTGGGGCTCACACGTCCACGTGGCCAGACCCACATACCGTTGTGTTCTTAGATAGGAGATTAAGATCGAACCATTGGTTGGCTAAAATCAAGTTAAGGTGAATGCACTATGCCAAATATTGCTTTTACCGGCAGTTTTTTTGCCGGTGGTAAAAAAACCGCCGTTAAAGGGTGCTATTACCGGTGGTAATCACAACCCGCCGCAAAAAATAATTTTTCCCGCGGTTTTATTACCGCCGGTAAAGGGTGCTTTTACCGGCGGTAATCCAAAAAACCGCCGGTAAAAATGTAAATTTTAATATAAATATTTTTATTTCCTAGGTATAACCGAAAAGTTTGGGTGGTCGGGCGGTTAGGTGTCGGGGCTCCACACAAAGGGTCGCGGGTTCGAAACTTGGCGCAGGACAAATTTTTTTTCGGAAATAACCATTACCGGCGGTAATGAAACCGCCGGCAAAAGTCGACTACTATTACCGGCGGTAATCTACCGCCGTTTATCTTTTCCCGACGGCCGTTTTGACGGCGGGCGGTTTTTTGCATTTTTACCGCCGGTAATACTTTTCCCAGCGGTTTTGGGACTTTTTCCGGCGGTTTTCTAATGCCAGGAATGGTCATTTTTCTTGTAGTGATGAGAAATTGACTTTGAAAGTGCCTACATGAACATTGGTAGAAGTGGGAAAATGTGTCGTCCCACATTGGTGAAGCACAACAAATTCATTGGGTATATGTATCCCAAGTTGGGAATTAAGGGTTGGCCCTTTGGGTCATTACAACCTTTGTTGGGGGAGAGGGCATGGATTGTAACGACCCTATTTTCTGTTAAATAAAAATTTCGTATATAAAATTGATTTTTCATAATTTGTCTAATAAATTACTTAAAGTACTACTATTTTGGACCAATAATTATTTTCTTTGTGAACTAGTATATTTATACTAGTAGATTCGTACTAGTTTTCTTCCCATTAATTTCTAGATTTTCTCCTAGATTTTCCTAGGAGACATTAGTCATGTGAATGTAGGAAGAAGGGAGGAAATTTCTTGAAATACTTGGTCACCAAATATAGCGCATGTGCTTCATTAAGGTAGGAAATTTCCTAGAAACTCATGCACATGGGGGAGAATTTAAGTGCACATGGAGAGAGAGAGAGAGAGAGAGAAGGGCAGTCATTTAGAGAGGGGTAGGGTGCCCAATTTTTCCCTAACTTTGCCCAAGATTCTTTCCTTAAAAGCCTAATTTGACATACACATGCATTGTGCTTGAAAAGAAGCACATGCTAGCAACCTAAGCCTAAAACCTAAAACTTTTTCCTCCTAGTTTCCTTGAAACATGCTTCCATGTTTTATAGAAAGCATATTCCCTCCATAGAGCCTAGCAAGCCTAAAATTTAGGTCACTACGCAAGCACATGTTCTCATTTCGTGTCTAAAAACACTCATTACAAAGGTAACTATTCAAAGTTTCACACAACAAAAGGCCTTGTAATAACCCGAAATTTCGTAAATAAAAGTTTCGATTTATTAATTCGAAAATTTAATTTTAATATCGCTAAATAATATAATTTATTATTTAGTTTAATTAATTTGAATAAATTAGATTTAATTTGTTTATTTATATTTTTCGGGCTGTAAATCAACACGTGCACACCAGGTATTACACCACATCTCGTCCGGAAGCCCTACTAATTCTCCCAACTCCTATTTTGTCTCCTTATGACTAGCATCATCCTATTTAATACCTAAATTAGGCCTACTTCTATCTTTGGAAAAAAACCCTAATTAGGCATGTGCCCAATTTTGACTTTTCTTCCAATTTTGACTTTACTTTTACTAACCCTAATTTGGAGTTTTGTGAATTAATGAGAGCTAGAGAGAGGGCGGTTTGGGGGGAGGAAAGGGGAAAGAAATTGTTTCCCTCGCCATATAATTTTACGGACGTGTATCCGTAGGCGCACTCGCGCACATTTCGACGCCATTTTTCTTCTAAATTCCGAAGTATTATATTTTGGATTCTCTTAAGGCTATCTAGGAATTTCCTATCATACTTATTTATTTTCTTAAAATTAGTAGTTCTTTAATTATTATTTGTGGTGCACTAGTTTGTATTTTTTGCGCACAAAACCAACCTTACGGAGCATTTTCGTCCCAACGATGGGGAACCTATCTCCCAATTAATGGGGAAACACTTTTTATCCTGTTATTGCTAACCTTATAAGGCTATTATTTATAGAGTTACTTTTACTATAAAGTAGTTATGTGTGTGTGTGTGTGTGTGTGTGTGTATATATATAGGTTCCGGTTCTTATCCGGACTTTTGATTTCCGGACTTCTGATCCAAAATTTTTTTTGACGATCCGATCCGTCCAATGTGTTCAGAAGGTGTTTTCAAGAGTCCTCGCGGAAAATCTTCAAAAAAAAATACCGGGAAGGGCTTGATCCAAGCAGTTTTCGTAAAAATATATAGATACAGTTTTTGCGAAAACTGCTTGGATCAAGCCATTCCCAGTATTTTTTTTTGAAGATTTTTCGCGTAGACCCTTGAAAACACCTTCTGAACACATTGGGCGGATCGGATTTTCCAAAAAAAATTTGCAACTAAAAAAAAACCATTTTTTTCTTATTTCCGGGAGGTGTGGATGTGAACATTTCCGTATATATATATATTACCCTGTGGCTAGTTTCGTGTGTATAACTAGTACCCAAAACTTACCATTTACGCCCCAACCTAACGAACCTAGACATATTACGTCATTTCCTACGTATCTAGAAACCCTTACTTGGTCCACAAGCTTTACCTATAATGGAAACACATTTTTATCCTATCTTTTGGCATGAAAAGGCTACAAAACACTATTACATAAAGCATTTTTGGACTATCTTTTGGCGTGGTGTTATCTTACTTGCCTCACTATAAATAGCTTCCTCATGTTGCTTCATTTCCCACACCAAAAACTCTCGTCACCACCTTTGTCGTAAACTAGTTTTTCAAGAAGAAAACCATGAGTTCTTCAAGTTCTTCTTGAAACTCAACCTTCCACCACCACACTCCACCACCCTCAACCACTCCTAGATCTTAAAAGGTAGAAAAAGTTAGTTAGAAAGCATTCGAGTAGCCGTTACTCCACCGGAATCCAATTAGCTTATCGGCTTCCGACTAATCATCGGAATTAAGGTAGATACTTTATCTTAACCCTAGATTAGTATTTTCTAGTTCATTTTTAATATGTTGTTATTATGCTTAAATGTGCTTAATTATGTTTAAACGAGATTATGTGGGATGATTAGCGGTTTAATGAAAGATTAGACTTTGAAAAACACACTTAGTCGTTACTATGCACGATTTGAGATTGACTTATCAAAATGCATCGTTATAATGCCCGATGAACTTTTGAAAAACCAAATTATGCAGTTATAATGCCCTAATGAAAATCGACCTTTTAAATTTACGCAGTTATAATGCCCGACTAATTTTCTGAACAAACGAGCTTTTCAAATGAAACGAGATTTCCGGGAATTACTAAATAAATATTTTAATTTTATTTAGGCTGACAAATAGAATCCATGACTAGAATGTCTAGTCAGGCTCTTTCTTGGTTTAGCCCAAACCAAGTGGCGATTCGAAGAGCGGATCTAAAAACACGCCAACAGATTCAAACTACTGGAGTTTTTAGTAAGGCTCTTTCTTGGTTTAGCCCAAATCAAGTGGTGACTCGACGAACAAGTCTTAAAACACGCCAACAAATCCAAAAGCAAGCATGACCCCTAATGTTTTTTTGTTAAATTCTCGGAAGAAAGAATTTTTTTCTTTGAGTAACATGATTATCAGAAATATTTTAAATGTAGGATTTTTATGAATTATGGCATGTGCACGTTTTTTGAGACGGTATGACACAACATGTTTTTCGAGGAAATGAACGATTGTTTTCACAAGAAGAGAAAGAGATGAGAATTAAAATGATGATGTGATGATAATTGAGACGATAATGTTGTTGGAGTCCCGTCTCAGCTCCCCGGGGTGAACTGGTGGTCAAAGCTCAATAGAACTATACGGTAGTGCTGTTTAGAGTCCCACCTCAAATTCTGCGGGGTGAATTTGGCGGTCAAGGCTCACTCAGTACAACACGTAGTGAATGAACTTCATAAACAGGCTGTTGAATCCAGTGACATGGGCAGCTGGGACTACGTCGTGTGTGAGTCGGGGTGAACAGACTTCATAATCCGTGGGTAGTCAATGTTATGGGTAGCTGGGACTTCGAACGGAAAGGTTGGTGACCGTTAGAAAGGAGTGGTTGAACGGGCCAATAACTTTTGAGAGATGTGAGATGTTGACATGATTGAAATTTGAAGAAGAATGCCGTTATGAGAAATTGATACGAGATATTGATCCTGCACTCTAATTCTGGAAATGATACGAGATACTGATTTTGTGAAGCTGCACTTCGATTCGATTTAACTTTGATACTTGAAAATGCATGATGTTACTATTTACCTGCCACCTACAATATTGTTCTAGAATTGCTAGTTTAAGGTTGGGGTAGGGTATCTATTGAGCGTCCACGCTCACGGTGTTGCATTTGTGCGACCCTTGCATAATACCACGATGTTACTTCGCAACTTCAACGTATTATGCTAGATTATCACAATGGACAGGAGGACTTCTACGGAGAACACGGAGCCAGAGGAGCTGCTGAGATGGAGATCAACCAGGCGGAGGAATTTGCAGAGCCGTAGAGCTTACCCGGTCTACCTTTTTGTAATCTGTAGAGGACAGATTATTTATATTAAACTTTATATTATTATTATTTCTGGTTAAGAAATTTGGTTGTAATAATAATTAACGTTTCCCAAAGTGTGGGGTGTCACAAGTGGTATCAAAGCCCTAGGTTCAAGCACTCGGCCTTGGGTAATTGGGTAGACACTAAGCTAGATTAATAATGTGTCCTAAAAATTTCACTAATTATCCTAGATGCTATTAGATTAAGAGTTTATCAGTGACTAATATAAAATTATCTGATTTGTAGATGCCCCCTAATCATGCTAGTCTACTGGGCGTTATTGCTCACAGTGTTACACTTGTGTAACCCTGACATAATACCACGATGTTGCCCTGCGACTCTGACGTAATATGCCAGACTATAGAGATGGACAGGAGGAGAGAACCATGGCTTGAAGGCTTACGGAGTAGAGCAGGAAGATTTATCGAGATAGACGACCGTGCAATGGAGTGGAGAAACCTAGTCAACCCTACAGAGAATGATTGTCATTGGCAGGAAGATTTATGTAATTCCCTTTGAGAAACTACTGTAAAACCCTATTTATTGTTTATGTATTCCTTATTAACAAACCCAAATTTTGGGGGCGTTACATGGACAAAGTGGGCTTTGGTCCATATAACACACGCGTGCCGCCACCGCCGTTCGTCAGACCAAACCGGGTTGGGTTGGGAGATAAGATTACACATGGACTGGGTCAGGTCAAACCGGTCCGTTTTAGTTAAATTTAATTCCTTCTCATTGCCGAGATGTTTTCTTTTTCCCTTTCCTATGCGTTTGTTCATGAACCAGCAACAGTCATCGGACATGACTGTTCGCTTGTGACAAGGTGTGCCCGTTCGGTTCCAACAGCCACGTCTTTTCGTTTCATACCTTTTCGTTCGGGTGACTATTTATCTATAAATAGGACACTCCTCCTCTCATGCATTTCACGTTTCCATTGCATATCATTCTGCACTTTTTGCATCAAAAGTTCTTAGAGTTCTATGTGGTTTCCTGGTTCGCCTACCGATCAGATTGCAGTGCTGCTTCCGACCGGTGAAAGTCGGGTATTCCTAGGAGGCAAACGCCCAAGTTCTCCATCAGCACCATAGTGGAGGGAAAATTTGCCTTAAGGAAAGAGTATTTTGATATTCGCCTCGACTCGAAATGTCTCTTGCCAATTTCCGGTGCACTGAAGTTGGCCCGACACGTTTTCTAATTATTCTTAATTTCTATTTTCGTGTTTATTTTCAGTATTTTTGTAACCGAGTTTCTAACAGTAATTAATGCTTCTCTCCATGTGGATGATTTAATTTTGTTTAGTAAATTTAAAAAAAAAAATTAGTGTACTTTTGAAAACTTTCTAATCAAAGTAAAAATAATTTTAAAAAAAATTCAAGTACAACTAACTAAATTTCAAATTAATAAGTGAAACAAATAAGTTAGGCCAAAAGCTTTCTGGTACTCTTGTTCAAAATCAAAATCTTGAAACTATGTTGCACCGATACCGCCACGGATACGGACATGGGACACGGGACATGGGATATTCTAAACAAATAGACACGGACACGGTGGGGGACACCAAATTATATAAATAACTATATATAAATATATCATATATGTATGTTGTAACAGTTTATATACATAGATATATACACTTTCCTTTTGATATGTAAGATATAGACATTGTTGTGTCTTGGGATATATACCAGTACATACACGTGTATATGTAAGATATATGCACACAGTGACAGAGATATATGCAGCGAATATATACAAGTACATACACACAAATATATATTTCTATACCGCGTGCGCGCACATTTATATATACAATGAGAGAGAGAGAGAGAGAGAGAGAGAGAGAGAGAGAGAGAGAGAGAGAGAGAGAGATTGTGAGTGTATATGCACTCTTGTCCATGCCTTGTCCCCCGCTTGTCCCCCTTCAAAAAATAGTTTAATTTAAGGGACACGCCATATGGTGTCTCCAATACATGTCTTTGCGTGTCCCTATGTCCAATACGCGGGCACGGTGGCCTCTAGGAGTGTCGGTGCTATGTGGTCTTGAAATCATCAAACCTACAAATCTTTATCTTACACCTAATGAGCTGTCATGTTAACGTTGCAGAACTTGGAGTACTCAGCTGGCGGCTAGATGCTGATAACTATGAAGCAGATGAGGAATTGAAGAAAATTCGTGCAGACCGCGGATATTCCTACGTGGTTTGTGAGAAGCTTTTATTTATTTTTCATTTATCTGCATCTTTAGAGAGCAGCTAATCTTATCTGAATTTTACTTTCGAAATTTATAAAAGTAACAGACACAGAGATATTGTTTATGTTCGACAAGGTTATTTCTGCCTTGGCATAAAAATATTGCTGTGCTCATCCTGCGCTGTAAGATACATATAACTATTGCTGTGAGGTTTGCCCAGAAAATCTGCCAAATTATGAGGAGAAAATCAAAAAAGAATTTGAAGAGCATCTTTATACTGATGTAGAGATCCGCTACTGTGTAGCTGGAAGTGGTAGGAATAGTTCATATATGAATTGACTTTGTATTTCCGGCATACTAATTGTGGTGAAGGTTATTTTGATGTGAGGGACTGCAATGATGCTTGGCACTGTGGTGAAGGTTATTTTGATGTGAGGGACTGCAATGATGCTTGGATACGTGTCTGGGTGAAGAAAGGGAGATTGATTGTCCTGCCTGCCGGGA
This sequence comes from Vaccinium darrowii, assembly GCA_020921065.1. Taxonomy (NCBI): domain Eukaryota; kingdom Viridiplantae; phylum Streptophyta; class Magnoliopsida; order Ericales; family Ericaceae; genus Vaccinium; species Vaccinium darrowii. The sequence goes on along the minus strand of CM037153.1, from coordinate 21,843,522 downwards.
TTTATCACCGCTTTACGCTTGATACAAACAACTATATAAAGGTATGTTCATAGCACAAGGCTATCTGGTTTACGTCATGCATTGAGAAGTGGGAAAGGCTTAGACTTGCTTGTCACTTGAGGTTCTTTATTGTTCTCGTTTATGATGTGAATTTTCAATAAGTTATCTTTTCTCTTCTGTTGCTGAAGTTTGCCCATTTTTTGGATTTTTTACATGCTCTTCCATTGTGTACTTGTGTGTGCATTGATACGTGCATCACAGAGACACAAGACATTAGGCTTCTCGTTTAGGAGACTATGATGTATTTTCATTGTTTATGCAATGGTTGAATTTTTATTACGAAAATCTAGTAATATGAAATGCTATGGGAGTGGCATACGTACCCATAATCCCAGCGATGTTAGGTAACATACGGTAATTGCCCTTTCATGATGGCTTTGTTTTGAGTCTTAACTAATAGATGAATCCAGATTGCAAAAAGGTTGCAAAGAATGCATCTATAATCCCTGGTGCATTATGATTTACGCATGTGTGTGGCTTAGCTTGGTGCGATCATTAATGAATACAAGAGTTCATATTTCAGTTCTGTCACTTTTAGCCCTCTCACATAAAATCAAGAGAAAATCAAAGGAAAATACTTCTATATAGGGTCTCTTTAGGGATGTGCTTGTGACCTTTGATTGTATCGTAAATGGTGTCACCCCAAGCGTAGGCCTAGGTCGGTGGTAGCGTGATAACCGGTAAGACCGGGTCGAAACCACAGGGACCGAATGCACCTTGCGTGATGGTTGACTTGCGAGTGAGGTTTTTAGCCTTAAAGCGACAAACTGGTTTTGTGGTTTGATTGGTGGAATTCTCTTGACTTTGAGAACGACTTGGAGATTAAAAACAACTAATTAAACTAAGGCAAAGTCTAGAGGTATTTAACGACCATGACTCGGGTTAATCCATCCCCTCTTGATAACCGGCTCAAGGCATCGTTAAATGCCCCCGGATGGAAGATTTAGATTTTAAAACCTTTATTAGAAAAATGTGTTTAACAAATATTAGGATTTTTGGTTCATTTTGCAAACGGTTCAGTTGACATCGCCCAAAGCATCCCATGTGCCAAATGGTGAAACCCTTGGCTACGTGGGATCAATGGGGTTAACAAACCCAACCTTTGGTACGTAAAAATGAAACCCTAAACTTTGATAAACAAGAGATGTATGCTAAATGAACGAGATGGATGGATTAAACCCCGAGTTAGGGAGTGTTAATCACCCCATGATTGAGCCTATAAAACTACTCACACATTATGCAAGAAATAAAGCCTAAGAATTTGAAGAAACCAAAAACATGTTTAATAACTCTAAAAATAGATTTTTACGGTGTACCCTAAGCTGGCCTACAACATTGAACTTTGAGAAATTATCAAACACTAACTAAAAACAAGAGTTTACTAAGGAAGAAGCTAGAAAAACACAAACACTAGAAACTTGATAAAAATGCAAATAAATTAGATTAGTAGAAAGATCTAAACAAGAGCAACAAGTTTAATACACAAGATAATAACGGGAGACAATTAGTTACATGAGAAAAACTAGAGAGAGAAAGCTTGAAGCCTCTTCGATGGAGGAGAGAGGTGAGAGCTCCTAAACTAAAGTAGACTAAAATGAAAGGTAAGGGAGAAAGAGAGAGAGGAGAGAGATATATAGTCATCTTTTACTCTTTTACAAAATATCTAAAAAGAAGAAAAATGGAGACTTTCCATAAGTAGAAACTCCAAAAAGTAGCTCAAACAAGCTTCTTGGGCTGCTGGGTATTGATACCTATCAATACTGGTATCAGTACTGACCTTGAAAATGTTCCCCGTAATGCCTCGGTATCGATTCCAAGGTAGGGGGTATCGATAACCAATGTTCTACTCAGCTTTGTTCTTCAGAGGTATTGATACCTATCAATACTGGTATCAATACTCATGCATTTGAGGTTGCCTCTTCTTTCTTTGCCATTCCTTGGCCTTGTGTGCTATCGAACATCTTCCAAAACACTTCTGAACATTGTGCGAGCTTCGGGAAGGAGAGCACTTGGTCTCGTGAGTGCTTGTTCACTCCCGGATTCCACCAATAGTCTTTGTGAGTCTTGGTCACGGCTTTAGTCTTCCAGTTTGACCTTGTGCCTTCTAAATTTCCCGAGCCTTAGCCAAATATTCATTTCTTGGCTCTCGAGGCTCGATGGCCGAGTGTCATGGGTCGCTTGGCCCTTGAATTCTTGGGATGCTTCCCAAAGCGCTTCAAATGCGCCTTATGCACGTGTTTCACCTGTAACTATAAAAAACAACACTACGCACAAATCAAACATATATGGCGCTAAAACGCGCGTGTGTGTATGAACAAAAAGACCTATATAAGTCTGGATATCTACATTATTAGGGCTTATCACACCCCCCAACTTGAACTTTGCTCGCCCCGAGCAAACTAAACAAATGCAACAAATGGAAACAAACTAAAAAGAATACATCTTTTAAACCCCTGGGCGGCCCCAGTAGGACGAGTGAAGTCTCGTGAGGGTTTTCAGCAGTGATCACCCACAAAACACATAGGAACTAGATACTTCAAATGTAACTCATACCCAACTGACAACCTCACATAGTACCACAATGTCCGCCATGCAAGTCAATGGCAAGATGTTTCATTCATAGAAAGAGTTAAACAAGGGAACTTCATATCCAAACTTAGCACAAAAATCAATCCTCTCACCTGCTGTCAGATAGAGAATTCTCATGTGGCGTGCGTGTAAAAAGAAACCTCACATAAAAATTCACCAATCTTGAAAATAGTTCACACACTATTGATAGCTCAGTATTTTCTTTAAGCACACCCCTTCCCTTTATTCAAATGTGTGTGGTCGTGCAATGCCTGAACCTCTCAGGCTTTCTAGTTGACCCCTTTAGCGAGTGTTAGGTTGGCCATCCCCAAGTCAAATGGCCTTAGGGCGCTAGGTTTTGAGAGATCCCTCAGACTTAATTGCTCAAGTCAAAAAGGCTTTATGGTAAGGTTCAAGCCAACCACATTCAAGGAAAAGGGATCCAAATATTCCACATACAAGTTAATTCACACCGAGGAATCAATGACACGTGAACCAATTTTGAAGAAAGTGAGTGTTCAAGTGGGACAGTGCACATGCAAAAGCATGAATTCAAGTGAGCATACGCTATCCAACTATAGGTAATATGGCTTAACCAAGTGTTTCCCTTTAACGTCATGTTCACAAGCTTAAATCTATCCATGAAATCATATCAAGACTTCGTCTCACGCAACAAACATCATAGCACTAATTAGAAGCCATCCATTAAGAGTAAGCACACACAAGTATCCAAATTCCTTGATTCTCCATTTTTTTTTTTTTAATTTTTCAATTTTTCTCAATTTTTTTTCAAGACTCTTAATATAAACAAAGCACGAAGTAAACCCTCCACCCACCTTAAAATTTGCAATGTCCTCAATTCAAGAGAACTAAAGTAAAGAGAGAGGGATCAAAAATTGTACCGACAAGGAGGAATGTCAACCTCCAATACCTCAACCAAGTTTGAGGAATTTTTCTACCGCTCGCTCCTTTCGTCATCGGCAATGCTTCCAAGGCTTCCTCCTTCGGCCCCTATCCGGGACCACAACTAGTCATACAGAATCATCCTCAATGACTTTATAGGCCTTACAACCGCGACATTGCGTCGCACCCATGCTTAGGCTCCTGAATGCCGCACTCGCCTCCAAGTTAGACCCAAACTATCAAGGCTGATACGGTAGCATGGTTATCCTGCAAAAGACTTAATTGTTGACTACCTACTACGAGAAACGATATGAGAACCGCCCAGCTCGTGTTATCCGGGCTCCACAATGAACAATATATACAATATGTACAATAAAAAATGAAAACCTCCGATTAATCTTCACGCGATTACACTGGTACTACTTTTCTCCCCGCCTCCCACTCAAAGTGTCGTAGAACGAGTCACACAACACTCCAAGCTAGAGATGGGTAGCTATACCAGACCATCAAAAGCTGTTAGAAAACGGCGAACACTGAAGTTGATTGAAATTAAAAGCAAAAAAGACAAACAAGACAAACTACAAAAAGCTAAAAACACAATAAGAAGAGTACAAAAACCAACAAAACATGATTAATTTAACCACATTCAAATGTGACTCTTGCTTACTTTGAAGAGCTCCCATAATGCACAAATCACTCCACTCTAAGCTCTTCGACAAGAATTGAACGCGACCGTACCACAAGGTAAGATACTTAGAGTATTGTGATCGCTGAAATTGCTTTAGAAATTTGAGTTCCACCACATAAGTAATTTGAACTACATTTATTTTCAAATGGTGGACAAGATATACTAAATGTGGATGGTAAACCCAATCAAAATTATTGACACCAAGAAAATTGATTAGTTCAACTCTTTCAAGCTCTTGTGATGGTGGAGACTCAATAAAAGTGCTATCAGCATTAACCTCTAAAGTTTTCTCATGAAAAGGCATATCAAGTGTACAACTAGAATCCTCTTAGGGAGCACAATCGAAATTAGGCTCATCGTCCCATTTAACCTCTGGTTCCGTTGGCATATCAAGTGTACAACTAGAATCCTCTTGGGGAGCACAATCAAAATTAGGCTCATCATCCCATTCAACCTCTGAGATTTCTTTCAAAGCTAAAATAATCCCTTCATTAACGAACAGTGGTTCTATTTCCTCTTCATCCCTAGTATTTAAGTTGGCATCTACAAGATTTGTATCATAATCCCAAGATCGTGATATTTCAGCCAATTCATCAACGTAATCTCAACTTTCGTTTGCGGTTTCATCCAAAAATTCACCTTCATACATTGTATCTACAAGCTTCCGTGTTGTAAGATTCAACCCTTCATAGAAAATGCGAACAAGGTGCCTTATATCATAGGTATGCTGTGACCAATAAAGTGTGGGATATCTAAATCGCAACCAACAATCCTCAAATGACTCTTCATCAAGTTGACAAAAATTTGTGATCTCCTGTAATAAAACATGAGTCTCATACATTGGATAAAACTCTTTGAAAAATTGTTTTTCAACTTGTTCCCATGTGAAAATTGATCTTGGGTCCAAGGAACGAAACCAACTTTTAGCATTGCCTTGCAAAGAAAATGGTAATATCCTACGTAGGTCCCCTTCATCATAAGAACATACCTCCTTAAGGTTTAAAGTATGCTCACATGGGTTTTCAAAATCCAAGCCATAAAAGTAAGGGATCCAGCCCTTTAAGCTAAAAAATATTAGTGGCATTTCCCGATGTGGCAGTTGGGGTAAATGTGCATGATGGGGTGGTTGTTTGGGCAAGATTGATGTAGTCCCGTATAGGCTTAAGATCTACCTCTTCATAAAGAGTTGCCATTCTAGTCTGCATAAGAGTCTAGAGGGGCTAAGCTGCCACCTCCTCAAAGCAGTTCCGAGGGGTTAGACCACCACCTCGTGATGATAAAACAAGTACTATACAAGAAATTTGAAACTTATTAACAGAGTGGAATACTTACAGTGGGAAAGGAAAACTCACACTAGATAGACCATTGGGAAAGGAAAACTCATGCTAGATAGACCATTGGGTCCCCAGCAACGGCGCCAAAAATGCTTGTGACCTTAGATTGTATCATAAATGGTGTCGCCCCAAGCGTAGGGCTAGGTCAGCGGTAGCATGATAACCGATAAGACAGGGTCGAATCCACAGAAACCGAATGCACCTTGCGTGATGGTTGACTTGCGAGTGAAGTTTTTAGCCTTAAAGCGGCAAACTGATTTTGTGGTTTGATTGGTGAAATTCTCTCCACTTCGAGAACGACTCGGAGATTAAAAACAACTAATTAAACTAAGGCAAAGTCTAGGGGTATTTAATGACCATGACTCGGGTTAATCCATCCCCTCTTGATAACTGGCTTGGGGCATCGATAAATGACCCAAACGGAAGATTTAGATTTTAAAACCTTTACTAGAAAAATGTGTTCAACAAAGATTATGATTTTCGGTTCATTTTGCAAATGGTTGAGTTGACATCACCCAAAGCATCCCACGTGCCAAGTGGTGAAACCCTTGGCTACGTGAGATCAATGGGGTTAACAACCCAACCTTTGTTACATAAAAATGAAACTCTAAACTTTGATAAACAAGAGATGTATGCTAAATGAACGAGATGGATGGATTAAACCTCGAGTCAGGGAGTGTTAATCACCCCATGACTGAGCCTATAAAACTACTCACACATTATGCCAGAAATAAAGCCTAGGAATTTGAAGAAAACCAAAAACATGTTTAATAACTCTGAAAACAAATTTTTATAGTGTACCCTAAGCTTGCCTACAACATTAAACTTTGAGAAATTATCAAACACTAACTAAAAACAAGAGTTTACTAAGGAAGAAGCTAGAAAAACACAAACACTAGAAACTTGATAAAAATGCAAATAAATTAGATTAGTAGAAAGATCTAAACAAGAGCAACAAGTTTAATACACGAGATAATAACGGGAGACAATTAGTTACATGAGAAAACTAGAGAGAGAAAGTTTGAATCCTCTTCCATGGAGGAGAGAGGTGAGAGCTCCTAAACTAAAGTAGACTAAAATGAAAGGTAAGGGAGAAAGAGAGAGAGGAGAGAGATATATAGTCATCTTTTACTCTTTTACAAAATATCTAAAAAGAAGAAAAAGGGAGACTTTCCATAAGTAGAAACTCCAAAAAGTAGCTCAAACAAGCTTCTCGGGCTGCTGGGTATTGATACCTATCAATACTGGTATCAGTACTGACCTTGAAAATGTTCCCCGTAAGGCCTCGGTATCGATTCCAAGGTAGGGGGTATCGATACCCAATGTTCTGCTCAGCTTTGTTCTTCAGAGGTATTGATACCTATCAATACTGGTATCAATACTCAGGCATTTGAGGTTGCCTCTTCTTTCTTTGCCATTCCTTGGTCTTGTGTGCTACCGGACATCTTCCAAAACACTTCCGAACATCGTGCGAGCTTCCGAAAGGGGGGCACTTGGTCTCGTGAGTGCTTGTTCACTCCCGGATTCCTTCGGGAGTCTTTCTGAGTCTTGGTCATGGCTTTGGTCTTTCGGTTTGACCTTAAGCCTTCTAAACTTCCTGAGCCTTAGCCAAATATTCATTTTTTTTTTTTGGGTAAATAAGCTTGAAATAAAAAGAAGGCAACAAATATACAGCCTACAAGGGGCATACCCCAGGGAGGACAAAAAAAAATTAAAAAAAAAGGTGCGAAGAGATGGCCATAAGGCAGTGAACAACAAGACAAATAAATCCTAACTACGGGGTGTTTCTCTCCTATCTAACAAGAAGGAGAGAAACACCACACAAAAGGAGAATAAGGAGCAAAATACAAAAGCCAACTTTGCAATGGCACCCCCTCTTGCAATAGCATGGAACTTGGATTTGGAATTAGAACTTGCACTTTAAAGCTTGAATTCCAATTTTGAGCTTGGATAGATCTTGGAAATGTGCTCTGGATGCGCTCATTAAAGAACTTCAAATCAAGTGCTGCTACAAATGACAACCAATAATGAACCTATGTCCTGTATTACATCGATGAAAAATGGGCGTAGAAGCACCACAATGGGAGGAAAGCCCCCTCCCAGAAATATTGCCAAGGGACATCCCCTCAAGGCTAGGACAAACCAGGCAACCTGATGCTCACACTGCTAGGAAACATGGCACGGCATTAAATACGGGAACAAACCCCATATTCACAATCTGGGAATCATAATTCAATAACCAGAACATGTCTATCATATGAGCAGCATTTTTGAAAAAATTGAGCAGCATTTCTGCTGTTTTTTGATAAACCGAAAGCAAATGTCTGCCCATAATTGGCAGCCCATATAACACAGTGAACAACAAGTTGCAGCATAATGTTGCCGAGTATAACAAACACTGCCAAAAATACAGTAAGCATAAGTAGGCCGTGAGGAGTAGTAAGCATAAGTAGACCGTGCCCACAAGGAACAAATATAATAAGCATAAGTAGGCCGTGAGCTGCAGAATGCAGCATGATACTACCCAGAATAACATACACTGTCTAGTGAACCCAGATTTGAACATGCACAACATTTGATACATATCAAATGAGATTCAGATAGCAAGAAGTACATCAGTAAGCACAGCAATTCTGTTCTGTTAATAGCAGTCCACAAATCACACCGCAAACCAAAGTGCAGAATCATATGATCTACATAGCATGAATTCAAAGTGCAGAATCAGGTGGCATGAAAGTTCCAAAGTGGCTATCATTTGCGGTAAATGGAATCAAGACATGAAACAAAATTCCCAGATCAATTTGGTGCTCACCTCCTATACACCCTCATAGACTGACCTCCCACTCTCTTTTTTCCTCACATGATCCGAGAATTTGGGATGAAATTTGTCAATTCTCTATCCCCTCTAAACAAAGCTGTATGAAGGTTCGATTCTCATAGGCAACCCACATATAAGTAGAACACTCACACACATTGCAAGTTGAGATAGACCTCCATCTATGAAATGTCAGAAATTCCAAAACTGAGTAACTTATGTGAGATTAATATACCTTACCCAATACATAGAAGTATAAACCTTCCACAGGACTTTACACCTTTCTCAAGTAAAAGCCACGATCAGTTGGACAAACAGATGTGCCCAACAATCAGAACCTGTACACACAAACTACCCAAGTGGGTCATTAGTACAAAAACAGTACCACCTCTTTTGACTGAATCATCTGAAACAACCTGCCACTAAGAAACAATTAGTAACATGAAGAAAGTAACGATAGTACCCAGGAATTATGAGTAACATGAAAGCATGACCAGCCACCTAATAACAATTAATTAAAATTAGCAAGAATGCTGCAAGAATCAAGTAGGTCTAGTGTACCAGCTGGGATTTTGGGGAGAGATATCAATCTGCTTTTGATATCAATGCATATCTTGTCCACAACTGATGCAATAGAATGTTGCAAATTCTAAAATTTCCTAATGTTTCTGTCAATCCAAACATGATAGAGAGTAACAGTGAAGGAGAGCTTGGCAAGTGTGGTTCTCAATCCTTTCCCTTTAAAAGTAGAGAGTTGAGAAACCAAGCTAGAGAGGGTTTGTGGATGCCAAGTGAGATGAGATGTAAGGGACACAGAATCCCAAACTTGTTTGTTGAATGGACAATTGAAAAAGAGGTGGTCATGGTGTTCCTCATCTGAGCAGAAACTGCAACATGAGGAATCAATGACACAAAACTGGACAAGTCTATCGCCAGTGGACAGTCTGTTCTGAATGGCAATCCAACTAATTAGATTGCACCTGGGAATATGTGAGGGAAACCAAACAATGTGGCTCCAATCAACATTGGGAAGATGTGTTCTAAGTTGGTCCCAAAGTGATGAAGTGGTAAATAGGCCATTTTGATTGAGAGTCCACTTGCATGTATCAACATGGGAAGAGATGGACCCATGCAACGAGGGAAGTGCATCCCTAATTACAGTTAATTCCCAAGTTTGAGTGATGGGGAATTTCCATTGGTTATTGTTGCTGAGAATGGCAGACACTGTGGCATCCTCAGAAATGCCAGAGTCATAGATGATCCGAGTACCAAATTTGTACACCAAAGGCCCAAGGGGGTGCCAATTGTCATACCAAAGAGAGGTGGTGGTACTATTCCCAATATGGTATTGAATGTATGATTGAATGAGAGGACGGAGTTGGAGCAACTTCCTCCAAGTCCATGAAGGACTGCTGGAGATTTTAACTTTCCAAAAACTCTTTCCTTTGAGTAAATAAGATTTCACCCATTGGCACCACATGGATTGCTCTCCCCCTGAAACAAGGAACCAAATATGCTTGGACATCGCAGCCTTGTTCCAAACTTGGAGAGATTTAAAACCCAGCCCCCCTTCTTTTTTGGGAGTGCACAAATGATCCCATGAGATCTTAGCACCAGTGCTTCTAAGATCAGTCCCCGTCTAGAAGAAGGATCTAAGTATAGATTCAACCTCTTTAATGACCTTCTTGGGAAGAATGAATATGGAAGACCAGTAAGTTTGCATGGAGAAAAGGACAGATTTTACCAATTGAACCCTCCCAGCATAGGACAAGTACTTATTAGCCCAAGATTTAGTACGTTTTGTAATTTTATCTATAAGGGCCAAATATTCATTTCTTGGCTCTTGAGGCTCCATGGCGGAGTGTCATGGGTCGCTTGGCCCTTGAATTCTTGGGATGCTTCCCAAACGTTTCAAATGCGCCTTATGCACGTGTTTCACCTGTAACTATAAAAAACAACACTACGCATAAATCAAACAGATAAGGCGCTAAAACGCGTGTGTGTGTGAATGAAAAGTGCTAGATAAGCCCGGATATCTACAACATTAGGGGCTTATCAGGATGTCAATAAGCTAAGAAAATGCTCTCTAGGGATGTCAATAAGCTAAGAAAATGCCAAAACAATGGACTTCTCGGTACATTTTCACATTCTTATAAGTTGTATACACTTCTCACATATCTCAACACACTCTTTCAATGGCCAACTTTTAGCCCTTTTAGCCAGCTTTTAGCCTTTTTCTTAAATATGTCTTTTACATTGCCCTTGCCTCTTGGTTGCTAGATTAGAAGAACATTCAGGCATTGCATTACATCATTGAAGCTTGTCTTATATCCCTGGTCCATGTCCATGAAACATAGCTTGTTAGTGGCTCTTGGATTGGTTTACATATTTAAGAACACTTCACTGTTACTTGTTGATCTTATATTAATGTATTTACTTCCTTATTCAATGACAAATTATTTGCCCTTGGGACTGACGCTAACATCATTCTGTTACCAATGCATGAGAGATTAGGAATGGCCAGACTACCCACATGTATGTAATCACCACAAAACTCTTGAGGTTGAAATAGGCTGCATCAAGATTCACAGCATTCATGTCATTTGTTATTCTTTGATGTTAACATCATTCAACAAGAAAAAGTGTTGTATTTTTCCCTCTCTTGAGTATATGTGCGAACATCGAGGCAATATGTACTCTATAAGGGGGAATGGGGAGGGAGTTTGATTACTAGACCTGACTCTACTTAGAAGTTAGACCAAGGACATGGTGCCCATTGGGCCTGCTAGGCATAACAGACTGCTGTAAGCACCATCTCAGGTCCATTAGACTAATTCAAATTGCTCATTTTGTTTGGCTCGGCGAATTTGCTGATCATGTAAAGAATAATGTGATTGGACGTTGATACCTACACAAATGGAATATTTTCTTCTTGAAAAAAAGAAATGATGGCTATCACTTCGAGAATAAACTTCAAGACAAAGTTGACTTTTTTGCTGATAATAATCCCCCCCCCCCCCCCCCCCCCCCCCACACACACACACACACCCACCCACCCACACCCACACCCCAAAATAAAAGGCGGTTTGAATCAAATTAAGGGGCCTGGGATGGTGCTCGCGGCGCCCCTTCGACTTGAGTTAGCTTTAGCTTGCAAGTTCCACGAAAAGAAAGTTATTTCATATCGAACATTTGAATTTGCAGGCCATGCGGCTTTTTATTGGTGATCCAGTTTGAACTCCTCTCAATCGCCCTCATGATCACCTACCTGCAAGGTATGTCTTGACAAGTAATGGTACTATGTGCACTCTGCCTTTCGGCATATACTGTGCAACTCATATGGACAGCTACACAATATCATATAAAGCCGCAAAATTTCATATTCAGTAAAGTAAACTCTCATATCCTTAATACTACAATATATATATTGGAACACCAAAACACAATAAAAAGACATACAAAATGTCATATAGATGTGAAAAAAAATTGGAATTAAAAAACCAAAAAAGGGCTACCTGTGGGTCACTGGGCCCACCACTTTGGAAAAAAAAAAACAAACACAAAATTTATAGGAGGCATGCTCTCGTTCTTCTTCACATTGATACAAGAGTCTTGATATAGAGCAAAACCCACCTCTTCTTGAGCCGACTACCCCCACCAGGACATCTGCACCGGTGATCCCCCACCTCTGTCGACGGCGAACCCCATCCCTAGAGTTCCCCCACCTCCATCGATCACCACGACGAGTCCCACCATGACGAAGTTATCTCTCTCTCTCTCTCTCTCTCTCACGCTCTTTCTCTATCTCTCTCTCTCACGCTCTTTCTCTCTCTCTCTCTCTCTCACACTTTTTCTCTCTATCTCTCTCTCTCTCTCTCTCTGTGCGCCAATTTGTATAGATGAGATTTGAAAACCCTAAACAAGGGAAGCTCCCCTTCCTTGTTACCGGAGTGGTGGGGTTTGACAATCTAAGCAATTTTATTATTTGGATGAAAATTTCCCTGCTTTACCTACATCTGGTTTCGATTCGGTAATTAGAACATTTGGATGAAAATTTTCCTGCATTTGGTTTCGATTTGGTAATCAGAACCACTTATTTTGCATGATTTACAAAAGGGAATGCAAAATTTTACACTCCCATTACCGAATTGGAACTGCAATATGTGGGTAAAGTTACTCTTGCCCGAATAAAAATAATCTCACTAAAGTGTGTTGCTTTCCTACTAATGTGCGGTGAAGAAAGCCTTCAGAGTGCGTGGCCGCACTTCAAGAGCACTGAATACTGAATAGTCACTTAGAGATTGAGATTGTGTTTCTTCTATAAAGGCTGATTTTGGAAGAGAAAAAGAAGCGGGAGTGATATCTCGGGCTTAATTTCAGTGTTGTTGCTGCTCAAAGGTGAGATATCTCTGCCCATTTTAATCTAAATCACTATTTTGCTATAGATACAGATCTGTAATATTTACAAAGACTCATTGTGCACTAATAACTATATATGGAACAAGCTTTTCTATAGCCTGGTGTTGGACCATAAAGAGGAGTTCGTGTAATCTTGACCGTCTAAAAGTATTTTCAGTGGTTTAGAAAACAATCTTCCCTGAAAGAATCTTTTAAAAATCCGCATCATTAAATGGCGAGATGAAATTCTAAGAATTACAGAGGCCTTTGTGAAATTGAACTGAAGTCAGGTCCATTCAAGCAGTGTAAACTTCGATTTAGTTCTGTGTTCTAGTCCTACATAGAAAGATTGGATTTGAGTTATCAAAAAGAGGGGCATGTAAGTTTGCCCGAACTCCTGAGTTTTTTCTTAGAAAGAAAAAAGGAAAATGAAAGACTGTTTTGACAATATTCCTTTGATGAATAAGAGTGTAAAATTATGTGGCAATTCCATGGGTAAGAAGCGTTTACCTTTTTCTCTAGAGATAGTGAGGATTTATATCCAAATTTTCATTGCAAAAAAGTAAGTTGAAATAAATAGATTTTATCTATGATTTCAAGTTTTTTGCTATATATAATCGATCGACTATTCATTGATTATATTGCGTTTACGTGTGCTGAATTTGAAGGCTCTTTACTTGTAGGTGTATATCGAATGCCAACAAATTTGTTCAACAATGAGATTTTTACGATTTAAGGATAATTGCTAGAATGTCAACGATTTGGGCATCAAAGAAGAAGTGTTGGATGAGGTAAAGTCTGAAGACTTTGAATTGGATGTAAAAGAAGAAGTGTTAGAGGAAGTAAAGGCTGAAGTGAAAGAAGAGGAGGTGTTGGATTCTCTAGCAGAATGTAGCTTTTCTTTAAACACAGAGGCTGATGTGTTTCAACAAACATTTGAGTTCGAGGCTGATGCACATGGCTTTTACAATGCATATGTCACACCCTCAAAATATAAAAGGTAAATCATTAAGAAAATCCACGTAGACGGTCAACAAGTCCACGGATTACGTTAAATTCCAAGTAAAATAGTCAAAGTCAACAACATGATACATAGATGTCTATGGGTACCCGAACCCCAAATATACAAGTACATAAGTTTTAAGTAAATTTACAACCCATTGTCAAAAGAGAAGACTTGATCAAGTTACAAAATCATCTTGGTAAAAAAAAAAATACTACTTCTAAGATGATGACATAACTCCTCCACAAGCTTTCAAAATAATGCATGCACGCATTCCAAGCACTCCATGATCATGCACCTTGATGGGTACCTGAAATTTGTAAGGATGAGCTCACTAGCCCAGTAGAGAAATGTCTAACAATTCTAAATGAAATGAAATATACGTGGGTGATAGACAAGATAGCATAAGTCATGTAATAAGTGTTAAATGAGAGTTTGAATAATCAAATGATTTGAAAGAAAGCACGTAATCGATTAGATTTAATTTACCCCTGTCATTCGTGCCCAACTAGTGCCTGACGCACACACAACACGTCTCATATATTTCACACAATATCCATATCCATCTCATTTCCTTTCCAAACATTAGATCATTTTCCGGGCATGCCATATCGGCCCCGTGCCACTCCGGGCATACCCTCTCGGGCCCTGTGCCATTCCGGGCATACCCTCTCGGGTCCCGTGCCATTAATATCACATTAGTACTTCACTTCATGCTCGGTAATATCATTTCAATATCCACATGTCCCATCACCTTAGTTTCAAGTGTTAGTTTCACGCCAACGTAGTGTTTCGTATTACCCGAACGTGCCAATAAGGAAATTTCAACCCGAGTGTCAAAGGTAGTCTCCATGACCCTTCCGAATAACATTATACAACCAATAACCTTGAATGAACAAGACTTGATAAGTGAAATAAGGTCCAAACTCTTTTTCATGAACTAAAGGGGTCCTATGGATAGGAGGTCAGGTCCTATGGATAGGACTGGGATCAGATTGGCCACCTTTGGAACCACAAAGGGTCCTATGGATAGGAGAAAAGTCCTATGGATAGGGCGTCAGAGGCTCCTATGGATAGGAGAAAACGTTCTATGGATAGGAGGGGCATCAGATTGGCCAAGACAAAAACAGACACGCTCCTATGGATAGGACGTGGAGTCCTATCCATAGGACAGCAGCAGATCCGAAAATTTCAAGCAATGAAATGATCAATGGGGCTTCTTTGGGGCATTTTCTTGGCTCCAAATTAACATATTAAGATGCAAGAAGGATTCAAACAACATTACAACACCACATATCACCAAGATACAAGTGGAGATGGTTTATTCTCATGAAAATCAACAAGATAATGGAAACCCAAGCAATCAATTAACTAAACACATACATATACCACATTTACACTTAGAAGAGTTGGAAACTTCCCTACCTCAAGTGAAGGAAGGCTTGCAATCCAAGTGAGAACAAAACCCTAACTTCAAATCTCTAGAAATCACCAAATTGAGCTCCTTCAAGGTCAAATCCCAAGCTCCAATGGTTGAGAGTTGAAGAATATGTGCAAGGATTGAGTGGGTTTGTTGAGTTTTTGGGAGAATTTGGGAGAAAAATGAAGAACAATGGCATTTCAATTTGGGGGAGGATGAGAAGTGATTTTCTCACTCCTCTCTCGCACCACATATACACACACTTTAAAAATTGCACCCATAGTCCTTGTATTGACTTGTGTAATGCACCAAGGCCCCAACTAATCAAATACACTCTTTAATCTATCACTTAAACATTTCAATTTATTCCTCACATTTCCCCAACTTTATTTCCAAAAAATTATAAAAATTATGGGTCATTACACATTGTGCCAACAAGACATATTCCAAAATAACACTTATTTTCATAAACCAAACTTAAGTAAAGATTCTTTACTTTAATTTATTTATGAAAATAAGAAAGTACCCCCCATTTGGAAACAATGGCATTTCCAGAATTTTGAAATTCAGATCACATCAAAATCTCATCCCCCCACTTTTAGTACAAAACCGAAAAATAGCACATTTTTCTCCGAAGAAAATGGGCGAAAGACGACTTTGCCTTACTAAAAAATAACTTCCGATTATACCGTTGTTATTAGAAAAATCCAAGGAACAATTACCGGGACTTTTTATCGGCCAAAACGAAACTTCTCCAAAAAGTGATTTCACGAGTCCTTACAGCATATGCCAGGGCTACTGGGTTTAGCATAAGGAAAGACAGAAGTAAAAAGAATGGAGATGATGTGATATTGAGTAGGAAATGGGTATGTTCAAGAGAAGGCCTAAGAGATAGTCAGCATTTTATGCGCAAAGATCGGAAGAGGCGGCATCAGGCAGAAACAAGGGTGAGTTGTGGAGCTGTTTTTCAAGTACGGCTAGATAGGTCATTGGGGAAATATGTTGTGACGCACTTTGTTAGTGAGCACAATCATGAGTTGGCAGACCCGCAATGTGTTACGTTTCTATGGTCGAACAGGGCTTTAAGTAGTGCTGACAAAGCTAAAATCAGTGCTTTGCGCAATGTAGGCACGAAGGCAATCAATATCATGGACCTCATGTCCAAGCAATCTAGTGATCTACACAAAGTAGGATTCGTTGACAAAGATTTGCATAACTATATTCAATCACAGCGAAAAGCCAGACTAAAGGACGGTGATTCAGTGGGTGCTTTGAGATACATGCACTCCAAAGCTGTTGCTGATCCTTTCTTTGTTTTACAAGTATGGTGTAGATTCAGAGAACCGATTGGACAGGTTATTCTGGGCAGATTCGAGGTCAAGATTGGATTACGCAGCATTTGGGGATGTATTGGCTTTTGACTCTACGTACCGGACAAATGCATACAATAAGCTATTTGTCATCCTCGTCGGTGTCAGCAATCTTTTTCAGACGACGATTTTTGGTTGCGCTTTGTTGGGGGATGAGACAGCTAAAACATACACGTGGGTGCTGGAAAGTTTGATGGAGGTCATGGATGGCAAGAAGCCTGTATCTGTGTTGACAGATGGTGATAGGGCAATGCAGCAAGCAATTAGGAATGTGTTCCCCAAGTGTAGTCACCAGCTTTGCATGTGGCATTTGCAGCGCAATGCTGCTTCGAACGTTCACAAACCCAAGTTCCAAGATGATTTCAAACGGCTAGCATTCAAGGATTGTAAAACAATGGAGTTTGACAGGGAATGGGGTGTGGTTGTCAACAAGCATGGTATTGAGAAGCATGGTTGGGTCTTGGAGACTTATCGCAAGCGACACATGTGGACCGATTC
The DNA here is from genome assembly GCA_020921065.1 of Vaccinium darrowii. Taxonomy (NCBI): domain Eukaryota; kingdom Viridiplantae; phylum Streptophyta; class Magnoliopsida; order Ericales; family Ericaceae; genus Vaccinium; species Vaccinium darrowii. The sequence continues at coordinate 21,826,465 of CM037153.1, read as the reverse complement.
GTGTCTCCGTGGCAAATTTTTTGCTGGGATGAGGAGCACTTAGGATTGCAAATCCATGAATGCGTATTTCAATAGGTTTTTGACACGTGGGATGAGGTTGTATGAGTTTATTGTACACTTTGATAGGGGTGTGAATAGGTTACGCTTTAAGGATCTGATGGCGAAGGTAGTAACTAATAACAAATTCCCAGTTATGGAACCTAAATTGACGAGCCTGGAGCGACATGGAGCTGAGGTATTTAGTCGTGCCCTTTTTGCAAAGTTCTGGGAAGAAATAGTGGCTGAGAGTTGTTTGTTCTTGTTAGGAAAACATGGTATAGAGGATCACTGCATGTACGAGGTGGGGAAATATGAAGCACCTAATTCCATTTGGACAGTGGAATATAAGCCATGTAATGGCATAATGAAATGCAGTTGTCTAAAAGTGGAGTCAATTGGATTTCCTTGCCGCCACATGATATCTGTTATGAAACGCGAGAATTTACGACAGATTCCACCTGGCTATGTCCTTCCAAGGTGGATGCGGCGCATAATGGAGGACAGTCATCAAGGTCAATTTGTATGCAACGATTCGACAACGATAACACAAACAGCGCGATATGGCATGTTGAGCTCAACTTTAAATTTAGTGTCGTATTATGCATCGCACTTCAACATGGAGTTTGATGAGGTCAGAAAGGTAGCACTTGAGATGATGTGTCAATTCAAGAAAAAGTGGGAAACGAAGGAATGGGTCGATGACATGGCCGACAAGGGGAATCATGACGGCGGTGCTGCAGAGGGTCACGTGGACTTTTTTGGTGTTGGTGATCTAGTCATTGTCAGAACGAAAGGGAATCCAGGGGGACCGTCTTTGACAGCTGCACCTCGCAAACCAAGGCGATGTTCGCGTTGCAGGTATAAACACATAGTGTAATTCACTTTCGTTGGTTGTCTTAAGTTTTTGGGTGAAATTTAGTTTCAATGAACGTTGTGGTTACGTGTCATGTAGGTCAATTGGGCATACGAAGCGGACGTGTAAGAAATTAGATTGTCGTGGTGTCAAAGATGAAGATATGGAGGAAGGGAGTGAAGATGAGGAGGTGGTGGAGATGGCAGATGATGATTCTGCTGATGATTCCGAGAATGATGAGGAAGAAGATAATGAGGAAGAAGGAGAGGAGGACACGGACACAAACACAGGGCACCCATCTAAGAAGGCCAGGTAGCGGTGTTAGACACTTTACTGGAAAGAGGGATATGGTGATATTACTAGTACTGTTATTGCGTAATTTCTTTTGCGGTGTTAGAAACTTTACGGATAAGGATTTATTGTTATCTTCGTCCCACTTCCCTCCAAGCTCAGTACTTGTTTGGTTATCTTGTTGTATGCAGATGAATGTAGAGGATAAATGTAATGATGTTTGGAACATATCTCCTTTCTTTTTTATTCGAAAGACTATGTATTACTGTTTGGTTCTTTTACTTCTTTGTAATGGAAAATGATTGTGTGCGAGCGTGCCACAGAGAGTTTCAATCTCCTCCCTCAGATTAACTTTGGAAAAACCAAATCTAATCAGGCGATTGTGTTTTATTGGTTCAATTACCTCAACTAAGAGGATTTTCTCAACAAGTGAAGAAATGTAAACCAACAAACTTAGGAAATCGAAGAACAAAAAGAAACAAGATACTTCGATTAATAAATCAAAGGTAAACTTACTTCGAAATTGTCTCCAACTTCAGATACAAGAACTTCGAACAGATGATTGTTACAGGAACAATCGAGATTAATCCTAACTACTTCCTAATCTACTTCCTAATCTACTTTGAACTGAGTTCAAGATCTTAAACTACTTCGAACTGAGTTCGAAATCCTAAAACTACTTTGCCAATGAACAAACCAAGCATCAGTTTTTTTGATAGCTGTTTGTTGAAGATTTGTCCGGGGGCCTTTCACTTCTTCAATTTCTTCTATTTATAGACGCTGCTTGCAGTTTGAACTTCCCGCTCAATAAATTTGAACCTTGGCTTGCTTCGAACTCTAACTTCGACCTCCTTGAGTTGGCAGTTTCTTCCTTCCTCCACGTCTGAATTTGAACTCTTTAAATTCTTCCTTCAGAAGCTTTGATTTTGAATCTGCACAGCTACTTAATCAAACTCAAATGATTACACGTTAAGGTGAAACGTACCCAAAGTCACACAAGACTCAGAACAAAATATAGAGATCATAAGCAACGGTCAACAAGATGAGCATTATCGCTTCATTCTCAAAAATCAAACTGGAATGTTTCAACAGATTTTCAAGGTCTAAGATAACTCCATAAGCACAAAAGAGAAGGGACACAAAAAGGATGATGGCCACATTTTTTGCTTGGTTAGCTACCCTTGGCCACCATCGACTCTATTACTACCCAACCACCATCACATGCCGGCCTTACCACAAAACACGACACAAATAAAGCTACAAAGAAAGAAATAAAACTACTAGATACGTAGTACTACAACTAACACTACCGACTCCACCGCTACTCATCCTCATCGTCCCTCTCATCCATCTCATCATCTTCCTCCTCCATGTCATCCCCCCCTCCTCATCCGGCTCCTCATGGTACTCAATGTCACCCTCCTCCTCAAACGGTTGTGAAAAATCATATAGCCTCTCTTCCCCCTCTTCTTCCTCGGTGTCCTCCTCCTTATCTTCCACGGTTTCCTCATAAGGATCGCCCGTCAAACTCCCAAGCTTTTCAGAAATGTAAATCCACCTCCTCATTGCCTTACCATCCCTCTTTTTTTGGCCCCTTTGGTTGGCTTCAATTCGTGCTATCCCCTCCAACATCAAAGTGGCATGGTTATAGTGGAGTTCGTCCCATTCCTCCCTTCTCTTTTTCCCGGATTTGGCAGTGCATCTAGAAAGTCCGGCAATGTGGGCCGGTGGATGTTTCGACATGGAATCACTCTTCCTCAATGAACCTTGGTTGATGGGTCCGAGTCCGCGAAGAATTTTTTCAGAAGTTCGAACCCCGGCGTTTTCACAAAGCACTGTCACCATGGCGGGGAATGGGATATTGGCATGGCTTGGCCCCTTTGCCTTAAAATCCGCCATTTGGGTCCAAATCCACAACACCCAATCAATCACCTCACCCTCATTGCCAAATGCAAACAATATATCACCATCAGCCTAGGAAGGGGTTTTCGCATTCCCTTTTGGACAGAGGTTGTAGTGGACCACCTGATTGATCAACCGATATAATGCTTTCAACCCCCCGGAGGTGTACTCAAAATTTTGGTATGTTTCTAGCCCCTCTGTGAGAGTGCCCTTGATTACATTTAGTTGGTAATACCACTTCGAGCTGGGGTAAGTCACACTACTAGGCCTTGGGCATCGATAATTTTTCAAATATGGGGCTATCACTTTTGGGGTCACAGTCACTGTCACATCCCCCATTTGACACTTAATAACCTTTGCATCTCTATTTGCCACCATGTTTGCATAAAATCCCTTAACAAGTTTAGGTTTATACCCTCCCACTATTTTAAAGAAACGAGATAAACCTTGCCTTTCAATGATGGTGACAATGCCGTGATCCTTCAAACTTTCCCGGTCCACTTGACGCTTGCAAGTGAAGCTCTTATTGTTCCCCTTAATGTTGGCCACCCATTTGTTTCTCGCCACCTCCTCTTCATCCTCCTTCCTTTTCCTCTTTTCCTCTTCCAATTCCTCAGCCCAATTGGGGTTTGCGGGCGGCTTGAGAGGAGCATAAGCCTTTCTCTTGCACGACACGGCCCCCTGATCACCACCCCCCTGAACGGCTTTCTTTGCGGTCGACTCTCTACCCATGTTTTCACACTCCAACAAACCCACAACAGACGAGCAACAGCAATCGCATAAATTCCCAAATTAAAGCCACAATCAACCAAACAAAGATAGATGTCAAAACCCAGATAATTCAGCTCCAGATGATCTCAACCAAAATGATTTCCCCAAAAATAATGCCGAGTACGAAATACATCGGGCCAGAGATGCAGGTATACCAACAAATTCAGATTTCAAATACAGGGTATATGAACAACAACAAATAACCGTGAGCCGGAAACCATCGCAAACCCAGATGCAAACTAATCAACAGCCGATTTTTCAGTAAACAGTGCCAAAACGTGAACCAAAATTCCTTTTCAAAGCCCAGATTCCAACCGTGGTGCAACAACAGATTTTCCATAAAATTGGTCCAACGTGATTGTCCTTTGACGGTATGCACAGGGGTACCCAAACGAACCCAAATCCGTACAAGAGAAACCGAGTAGCAATTTACCTCGTTTTGGAGAAGAACCCATAAAGATACTAGCTAAACCCCCTCGTTTTCTGCTGCGAAAACTCGAAATTTGAGTGAACGCCTTGAAAACCCGACTGAAAATCTTGAAATACGAACTCCTCTTGGCCCGTTAATCGTGGAAACGAGCTGTGGTTGGGTGTGAGATAGAAAAGAAGAACGGGTTACGGATTTTTGGGCGTCGGGTTTTGGTGATCACCGTGGTGTGAGGAGAGAGAGGATTGCGGTGGGTTTTGGGTTTGATTTTGGTGGGATTTTAAGAAATGGGGGTTGGTTTGTGCGTGGAGAGAGAGTGGAGAGAAGGGTTTTGGGGTCTGGTTATGGTGGAGAGAGAAGGTAATTTATGTGGTGGTGGTCGGTTTTCCAGACATGGAGAGGAGAGAGAGAGAGAGAGAGACAAAAGGTGGGTTTTTTTTCTTCCACCGACGGCGCCGTCGACGCCGTTGTGCCCCCAACTGATTGATCCGAGCCGTTCATCCTTTTCAAAATCAAATTCCGAGTGGGCCCACGCAAAAATTGAGGCAATCGGACGGCTGTATGAGCTCGATCCAAAATCATCCCCATTTCATCCAAATTCCACGTGGGCCCACTCGGAATTTGATTTTGAAAAGGATGAACGGCTCGGATCAATCAGTTGGGGGGCACAACGGCGTCGGCGACGCCATCGGTGCACCGTCGGTGCACCATGGTCTGTGCACATAGCATTTCTGTGGGGAGAAACAGATGAAAAGGAGGATTGTTTTTCTCTTATTTCAATGACTCACGTGTAGGCTTATTTCAATAAACTAATTCTATTTTGAATATCATCATTACTCAGTTCATAACTATTTGCATCCACTTTTATGTGGTCTGGTTAAAGATTAAATTCTTAGTTTATAGTACAAGGGAAGAAGAAGGGAAGAACTATTTGCTAGGACTAGTGGGAAATAACGTGCACGCAAGTACGTGTCAACCCATTAAGTATAATAATTTTTCATCAACAATGCCTTTAAAATTTCATTCATAGCATTCTGGAGAAATGATACATGCATGAGTCTGTAACAAAGAATACTCCACCACCCACCAAAATTGCACCTATCGTATTTTGAAATTTGGGATTTATTTGAACTCCACCACCTACCAAAGTTACCAAACACTTGCATTTGATGGCCCTTATTTTGTATCTAATGGCAAAAATAATTTTCACGAAATGTTTGTTAAATTATCCACCTATAGTATCGAAATTGAGATTGTGTCACTGCAAGTCAAGTTTTCCAAAAGAGAAAAATCGATACTTGATAAAATACAACTCTCGATGAAATTTACTAAAGAAGACATGTGATTAAATTAAAGAAGAAATATATTTCATTCTGCTTTAATTTAATCACACGTCTTTCCCGTTTGATAAAATCAAGTGTTAGATTTTATCAAATTTAACTTCTGTCATTTGGGAAACTTGACCAAAATACGAGAATTCATCTCCTTAAAACCCTCTACCAAAAGGCCGACAACCTACATTTTTCACTTCTTTTTTCTCTCAATTTAAACAAAAGAGGGGGGAATTTTGGTGTTTGCTTCTCCTCTCTTCTCAAACTGCATTGTTGACAGAAATGGATATCCCAAGAATTTGCGAAGGGTGAATATTTCTACAAATGCATCATGCTAATGTCGAAGAAAGCATTTCATGAAGATAAACCACAGTTTACCAGGTACAAAGAGAGTCAAGGTCATTATATTAAGGAACCAATGAACCAAAAGGCAGGTTTATTTTTGACAAAAATAAACCATTTCAACCCTTTGTGATGCAATGCTAGGGACACATCTGAACTTGAAAAGGTAGGTTCTCCGGAAAATTTTGACAGGGTCCTACTGTTTCTTGGTCTAGCCCGACGTCGCCACGTCTCAATTTACCATACAACAACAGAGAGTAGCAGTAAAAGCGTATATTCAGAGTCCTAGATACAATCAAATTAAACTCTTGTAATCCAAATGAAACGTTTAAAAGTTCAAGTTTTTTTAAAATCAATACAAGCACACTATGCGATCCACTAATTTTGGTCAACACGGGAGTCCAAGTTTTATAAGCATACAAACAAGCCAAGAGTCCTTACATGAAGCATCTAATCTACCCTATGTACAACAAAAGGGACAAAGTGTACGAACTCCTAGCGGCTTTTGCTAGGCCTTTTGGATGAAATTTGTATGTCCGTGTCCTTCTCTTCTTCCCCACTTTTTTCTTCCTCGTATCCACTGGATCCCTTCCAGTAATAGCTGCCAAGATCATCGTTATTCACAAGGTAATTAGTATTAAGTACACAAAGAAAAAGAGAAGTATAACTAGAAGCACAAGAAGATCTAGGCATTAAACCACCTTATACATATGAACATGCTAAGCTGTTGGAATTTTCTATACCACTTGCTCTCCATTGAATTTGAAGAGTTCTCAAGCTAATTCAGACAAATAGGAACAGGTCAAGAAATACAAGTGAATGCTGAACTATAAACCAACGAAATACAACCAAACCAGCAGCTTACCACATTTACTTTGACAAACAAAATAAGACTCAAAAGTTAATTGTGCAAAGCCCGTGGATGACTACTAAAGCTTGTTTGGCTTACTTTGAGGTCAAGAAATACTGGTAAATCCTTAACTACCGGGTTAACTTGAGTCTTCAACAAGCTCAACTGAGCCCAGCCTTTAATGAACTTGAACTTCAACAAGCTCCAGAAAAAATCAAGGCTGGTCCATCACTTCAACCAAAAAAAATTGCTAAACATGGAGAGCACTACTCTTGCATATTGGCTTAACACAATTAAACTGGAATACCACTCAAGATTCAATGTAGTATAGAACTAAAATAGCAGACATTACCTTTCTAATTTGTAGCCAAAAAAGCAAGAATTCCATGTATTGGTGCTCTAATTGGAAACCTGGCCAAGACAAGAAGTTTCTGAATTACATCAGATATTCAGATAAACTGCTTAAAAAACTTAAAACTATGTAATAGTTGGGTAAGCATCCCATCATACTCCAATTTCACCCCCTTTAAGCACAAAAGTGTGAGTATGATCCTTCACAAGCAGATTTTAATAAGCACCAACCTACATCAAATCAGAGTAACCAACCAAATAATGTGTTTTTTTTAAGGTTAAAAGGACAGTAGGTATGTAAAGCAACTACACAAGTGACCCACCATTTCAATATCTTATGATATGTAAAGCAACCTACAGAATGGATAATTAGCCTCCAGACACAAATGAAACTATAGGACTAATTTTCCTAGAGAGTATCTGAGCATGCATGTAGTCTTGCCAATCTAAACACAAACGAATTAATGATAGGACAGTAAAAATAATGAAAGAAAGCAAAAGATACCAAGCAGAATGGTTACTTGCCATATTTGATGAAAGCCACGTACATTTGGCCTGAAAGCTCAAACCATTTATTCCACCAAAATGTCCACAAAATAGTGCTTCCCAAAAAGAAGTGCTCCCCTAAAAAGAGTGCTCCCCAAAAAAGTATGCTTCCCAAAACAGAGTGCTCCCCCAAAAAGGCATGGCCACTTTTTTACTAATATGGCAACGTATCCAATAGCTTGCAGACACCAATTTCCATAAAGATGGTTGACTCTCTCTCTCTCTCTCTTGATGTTGAATTGTTTAGTGTCAAAAAAATCCTCGTTCATGTTGTACCTTGCTGTGTATTCACCAAAGCTAATTTGTACAGATGAATAGGCAGTGTTATGCTGATCTCAGACAAGGTTGAGCACGAGTCGTTGCCTATCAATATCACCAAACTACAAATGACATGCAATTAGAGAAATATAGATTGGTAAATTGATACATAACATTAGAACTGGAAAAACAACAACCTCGTACTCATGGCAGGGTAAAGTTGCACCCTGCATGTACTTTATCACCAACAACCCGTAGTTAAACCTGCATGTCATACGACAACTCCATGTCATTTGTATTAAATGCACCACAAGTTAAGGAATGATAATGAGAAGGGTGCAAAGAAAAGTATGTGTCCTGCTCTTTTTTGCGTGGGGCATCCTTCAACTCCATCAACTCAAATTCTTCCACACTTGCCTTATAATTAGCTGCATAGTCACGCTTAAGTAGTTCGTGCAACGTATTCATCTGTTGCAATTGTGTCATCTTTTTAAGACAATGCTGCTAAATCACACATTTATAATGACATTTGCTGGAACACAAACACATTACCAACAACCGAGCGGATGTTTTCCTCTCCTCCGCACGGTATGGATCGGGCTTTGGATCATACAAGTAAACAACATTGTGAACCATATCAACTTTCAAACACAGTCAATGACTCTCGTTATCATTAAATGGTACATAGATCTGCATCATTGCATGGATCTCATTAAATGGTACATAGATCTCGTTATCAACTTTCAGGCACAGCCAATTCGTGTTGTTCATCAATTACGAAGCTATGAAAATATGCATTCCAAATGGGATGGATTTAACAAGGTAGAAGTATCAGCAAATAAGTGGTTGCTCACCTCATTGCATGGATGCAGTTTGCCTGTATATTGATCTGGACGGAACCACTTATCGGCAATGTTTTTAATTTCAGCGTTGCACTGCTTTTCACTTGTACAAGCAAGTCACTTACGCTATGAAAAACCCATTGAAATTTTCTATTATGAATAAACATTACTTGGAACTCAAAAAGATTCAACTTAAATCCACTACTCACCGCAACGTATGTAGGTAAGTACCACAATGTGTGACACTGATTCGGATTATCGGCCCTCTGTCGATTTGTTAGTTGAACTACCACCAGGTTAATAATCTACACGAGTACACCATAGAATTGCATTATAAGCACGTTAAATTTATGTTCTAAATATTTTGAACGTGTATCGATACATAAAAAAAAAAAAATTGGCAACAAGTGAAAGTACTAAAAAAACTTATTGTATCCTTAATCCATTCTTGTGGTTTCAAACACCAGATATCACCACGATTGGCATGCTCTAAGGGGTTGCCATGAAGATCCAGATTGATGATGATTTCTCTGCACATAATGTGTGATAAGTCCAAAATTGAAGGTCAATTGATGGACTTAACACATGAAATAGACCAGCATAAGAAACAATACCCAACGGATTCATCATCATCGAAACAAAACCGAACAAGCAGTTGATCAAGATCTGATAGACATCGATGTTCAACATACCGAAGTTCTGCTGTTCTCTAGTAAATATGTTAAGAAATGAATAGGTAGTCAGATATTGGAAATTGAAAAATGATGTCGAAGCACATGAGTTCTTTCACAAAAATTAAAGTCAAACAAACTACAAACATGAAATCTCGCAATCCGAACTACTTGAGTGGGAGTAAGAAACTCAATTTCACAATGGAGCACATCAAGAAGTTGTTACATTGTCAATAGTTTGCCAGTTTTTTTCCTTTTGTTGGGCATCCGATTGCTTCTTCTTTCCATGCACTGGTAGTGGCACATATGGTGACTGCACTACGGGTCCTGGCATGCGCTCTTCTTTAACTCTAGTGTGGTGAGGGTTGGCATTGAGCCCCGTTTTCGAGTCAATGACAATGGGCCCATCTTGGACATTAGGTGTAGCCTCATTTGCTTTCCTCCCCGACGCTTGTGTCCCTCAAGTACTACCTTCGGTAAAGCATCTGGTTTTTGCATCATTGGTGGTTTTTCATGGTTCAAAGGAATCTTGTTTAACTTCTTTGTTTTCGGCAAGACACTTGTGGTAACATGCCTCCCAAATTCACTTCCTGTCTCACTTGATAGGGACACAACATCATCCCTCAGTGTTGTACGTTGGACAGTTTGCTTTGTTTTCGGCGTGGTGCATGCTTTTAGTGTGCCCAAATTGTCTTGCACTTTCATCTCGTTCATTTTCAACTCCATCTTTGAGGGGTTTCCAAAGGTACAGCGTGGATGTTGGTGTTGCCCACCTTTTCCACTATTGATTTCAACCAAATTCCCCACCCTTTTCCCATCTTCGACCTGCACTTGAATCTCCTCATTCATTTTCAACTCCATCTTTGAATGGGTTCCAAAGGTACATCGTGGATGTTGGTGCTGCCCACCTTTTCCACTATTAATTTCAACCAGCTTCCCCACCCTTTTTCCATCTTCGACCTGCACTTGAATCTCCTCATTCATTTTCAACTCCATCTTTGATGGGGTTCTGAAGGTTGAAAGTGGATGTTGGTGTTGCCCACCTTTTCCACTATTATTTTCCACTACCTTCTCCACCCTTTTCCCATCTTTGACCTGCACTTGAAGCTCTTCGTTACTGGGCCGACCTACTTGTTGTAACTTACCGACGGCTTCCAATAGTTCTCCCAATTTTCCCTTAACAACTTCCATGTCATTGTCCTTTTCTGTTTTTTTCATGCCTCCCAACGGCGACACCCCCTTTTTGGTTGGTGAAGTTTCATTTCTTTCCCCAAACATTCTAAAGTTTACATGCACCTGTTAATGGCAGTAACGATTAGTTAAAAAATTCACTAACAAATAGAAAGACAAACATAAATAATTTCATTTTCATATACTAATAACATAATACACTACCTCGTCCCTTTCAAACCCATCAACTCCACTTTTTAAGAGTCTTACAATGTTGGTAATTTCTTTGGACCCCCAGTGAGCGAGGGTACTCGTAGACGGGTCTCTCACTACTTGACACGTAGCTGGAATGACGTGATCCACGTAAAATAACTGTCCAAAAGATCATATTCAATACATAAATTCCATTAAGAGATGGTTGAGGCATAATAGTCAAAATATGGTGTTTCCAATAAAAACAACCTCCGTACCTCCAAATGAAACAAGCAGCCATTTGGAGTTCGACGTCCGGTCCTCCTCGATTCCCTGATACCATTGGCGAGGCACTGAAGTGTTAACTTTGCCCAGTTGCTTTCGTTGAGGGTGTCAACATCCCGAACAAAATGAAGATAGTTTTCAGTCACATATGATTGCGATGTTGGACATAAGAAGGAGCCCAACATGTACAACACAAATTTCCTCTTGAACTCGAGAGTAACATCCTTACAGTCGGTCAAATATGTACCCAAAGCCTTCAACGTTATCACCCCTTGCTCGACCTTGAGGTCAAAACATAACTTCTTGAACACTTGATCCGAGAATCCTGCCAACATTATATCTGACCCGCACCCATGTATTCCAAGTAAGCGCTGCACTTCCGTAATTGTGAGAACAAGTTCACGCCCGTGGACACATAACAAACAACGTGACGGATCAAACTTGTCAACCAACCACTGAAGCAAATCATGATGTAGCCTTGTGCAGCGAAGTTCAAGTAGTCCACCCAACTCCATACTTTTAATAGCCTCTCGTTGTTCTTGGGTTAACTTTTGCAGTAGTTTCACAATAGATGGCAATGCAGTTCGATTCTGAATATATACATGCATGAAGTAACATATCAAATCTTACGTACAAATTTGCAAAACATGTATTAGTTCAAAAAGTTTAAGTGGCACGAACATATATATCAGTTTAAAATCATCTTTCTAGACTTCGAAGTTTTCTCGTTTGGGAACTGATGGGCATCATCCAACATTGCCATTTCTATGTACGGTTGTTTCTCATGCTCTGGGAGGCTATTCCATTTATCCGCAATATCTTGCTGAGTGAGTGTATGTTTGCCCTTCATGATTGGTTTCCATGCGGGTAAGTATGGTTTATTGACAACATCTATTGTTTGGCATGCATAACGATATATGCTTACCTGGTCATCTATATTATGTTCTGACTCACGGAGATTTTTGCGTAATGCAGCACTACAGAAGGTCAAATTTGGACAACCATTAGTACTTTTGAATTTAGCCCATTTACAAGGGATTGGAGCTCACTGAATTGAAGTCCGTACCTGAAATAAATGAAAGGACCTGAAGGCTTTTTTCTCTTACCCTGCCCCGCATTTTGATCTTGGGACATTGATGAGGGAACATTTTTAGGCAGCCTCTTTCTCTTACTCCTGTATTGGAATAAATATATCATCAACCCAAAGACCAAGAAGTGGCCCAGCTATCCTTTTCAATGACAAGTAATGCAATAAATAATGAAGAGAAAATTACAAATTCAAACTTAAGCATGAAGTGAGAAACACCTTTTGCTTGGTCCTTCGAATGGAAGTTCCAGTGGTGTAACACCATTTTGGCAATCATCTTCTTCCTCATCACCTGACTCGTGCCCACCATGAACAAATAGATCATTCTCATTCTTTGAACCACCAATAGCAAATGCGTTACGTAGTTCTCCATCATTAGTTAAGGGAACCAATGTACTGTTCATCCTAGGGTTAGATTGCATGTAGGAAATACTAAATGTGCCCTTAAGCCCGAAATCCCTAATATTTTGTAACAATTCAGAGTAAGTCCATGACTCAGGTGAAACCCTACATTCTGCTGTTCGTCCACCTTCATATTTTATTTCTGGCCCATGTACAATAGTCCCACCAAAACTAATCTTGAATGTGAACGAAAACTTCGTCATGGTACCTGTCATGTTGGGAAAATAATTATTTTAAACAATCAGACACAATGTGAGTGAAATACCCAACTTACTTAAAAATTGAAATAAAAGCATTTCCATCATTTAACTCGCTCAAAAGAACAAACGATATCCCTTTTATTCATTCTTATCGTTCACACTACGTATTAACCCATTTGTTCCAATCGAGCAATTTAGTATCTCAACTTGTATCGCAGTAAACAAAACCAAAAGTAGTAAAATTATATGAAAAGAGAGTGAAATTACATAGTGTAAAACCCAAGTTTGTACTAAATTCGAGAGCTTCTTTATGAAACACTATTAAAGGAGAATATTAGAAGGAAAAAATTCCAATAAAGGCATCTTTATCAATACTCCGGCTAATACTTCCTCCATAACAACTATGCATATAAGGAATCTCTCAATAACTTAAAATCGCGCCTTATCCAACCTGTTCCCGCAAAATGGAAAACCTAAATAATTGGAGCGAAAAAATTAAAACAATTTAGATTTGAGTGTCACATGCGTGTCCAGCCAGTAAGTGCCTAAGACCGGTATGTGACCTCCAAACCAATTTTGTCTTTCTTTGCCCTATTTTATCCGTAGTGCCATGCAAACAACTATTTTAACTCTAACATAGACTTCAACCATGGTTTCTAATCAAAATAACAAATATAGATGACAGGTATGTAGGACACACACTGACACGGATACGAAATGTACACAGGAATTAGAAAGAAATGGACACTGATACTAACACGGACATGGCGGGACACAAAAAATAATAATTTATTTAGAGGGAGAGAGGGGGAGAGAGAGAGAGAGAGAGAGAGAGAGAGAGAGAGAGAGTGCATATGTGGGACACACACGTCCATGCCATGCCCCCCTCTAAAAAATAATCTAATTTAAGGGACACGCCAAGTGGGTGTCCAATACCTGTCCCCGCATGTCCCCGTGGACCTGTGCCATATACGCGGATATAGAGACCTCTAGCAGCGTCCGGACTTCAAGACGAAGTTTAAGATCAAGGAAAAGACAATCTATAGAAAAAAGAAAAAGTAAAGCTCACGGTACAACATAAAAAAGGAAACTAATTTGAGTTGTTGTTTGGTTGAGATGAGAGGACTATGGGCTTGAGTTATATCACACCATATCAAACCATTGTACTTTCTATATTAACATTGATCGACTCCACAAAAATCAAGTCATGTTGACATCAATAAGAAACCAATTTATAATCCAGTCTCCAATCATTTCAGGTCGGGAATCTCCCACGCCGCAAATGCCAAATGCAACGAGGCATCGACTATGCATTTCAACAAACTGTTGACTTTACCTTTGTGATCACTAATCAAAGTAACCATTTCCCATTACCCCAGTTTTGACACAAAACGAATAAAATAGCAATCTCATGACTTGTATGTGCTTTTTTATCTTAATTGCACCGGCATAGGGTTGATTTGCCTTTTAGTTCCCAAGTCCAAATGCAAATCAGGTCTTAGACTCATAGGATAGGATACACATTCCATACTAACCCAAAAAGAAAAATACTAAAGTTAATGAAACATAGGCAGTAGGCTATATTGTGCTTAGAATCGGTGTAGCCTATACTCGGGTTTATCGATTGAATAGCCTGGTACATAAACTTAAAAAGAAATCAACGGGAGCGTATCCTCTATGGAGCCTAATGCTCGTGTATTTGAAAAGAATGTATTTGTGCTTCATTGGCAATTTGGCACCAACACATGGTCCATTAGGCCCTCAGTTCCAAGTTTAATACCATTTTCATAGTCTATGTATTTATCAACACTTGAGCAGATTTAACAATCGGTGGATTAACAATAGAGCTCATGGTTGATCTTAAGTCAAAGATGGGTATGAAGCAGAACTATCTATCAGGTGAAAGCTGCTTTTTCATCTTAATTGCAACAGCATAGGGTTGATTGGCCTTTTAGTTCCCCAAGTCCAAATGCACATTTTGTCTTAGACTCATAGCATAGGATATGCATTCCTTACTAACCCAAAAAAAATGCTAAACTAACTAATGCCAATGAAGCACAAAAACATAGACAGTAGGCTATATTTGTGCTTAGAATCTATGCAGCCTACACTCAATTTTATCAATTGAACAGCCAAGTACATAAAAATAAGAATAGAGTGACTACCTCAATGACATCGGCAAAAATTGGCCATGCTTGTCTTTCCTGAGTTTATACCCTCTCTCTTCTTTTGACCATATAACCTACAACAACATCAACAAAACAAAGAAAGGGATTCATATTGCTTGTGAAAGTAGCAGCAGTACAGACAATGAACTCGAAGGCTACCCACCCAAATTCAAGGCAACCATGTATAACCCATGCTTAAGGCACTTAGCAACGAAGCATAACGCCAATCACTGACTTACACATGATAATCTAGTATAAGCAAAGCTAAAAAACAAAGCAATTGCAATTGAAGTAAACACATGTAGAGAACTCTCTTCTCTATTCATCTTCTAATTCAGACTACCATTTGGTTTTACATTTGGTCCGATTACTTCTAATCATGGAATAGGAATATAAATACAAAAACATTGGGAACTTAATGTACCTTCTAAAAGACATTGAGATACCTTGAGATTCAACTGATTCCATTTGAGAGTGAATTGAGCTATGCAATTTTGGAACTGTATTTACATCTCCAGTTGCAATAGACACAAATCAACAGTTTGACACCGATGATAGCATGAGGGTAGTAGAAATAAAAACAAACAAACAAATTTTAAAAGTTGCAAACTTCACATCTAAAAACTCTCCAACAAATGAACCAAATGACTTACCTATAGATCCCAATGAGGACTCTCACAACCACTATATTACAGTCGAGAGAAGCTGAAGTAAAAAGGAGGAGGTAGTCACAAAAATCAATACAGACCTTAATTAATCAGTTCTATTTTATCCATTCATTTTAACAAATACCTTGAATTCAAATCAGAGCATGTGTGTGACCTATTAGCCCATTGCCAAATAATAAAAAAACTGAAAACCAGCTATTTAGAAAACCATTAATGGGTGACCTACTAGCCCACAAACACATTTACACTATGGATTCTATTTATCCAGATTAAAAAATCGAATTAGAAAGTGAATCTTGGGATTGTCAAAGAACAAGAAATGGGGACTGAATGTGGTTTGGTAGGCCTTTTGCTCTTTCTAAAGTCTCACTCCAAAGGAGAAACACCCACTTGAACCCAAGACAAGCCAAAGGTAGTTAACTTTAAGACATTCAACCAGAGAAAAAACAGTGTCGTCATATCCATCAAATCACTTTCGTCAATGAAGATCCCTTTTTAATAAACCCCAAGTGTTTAAGTATCTCATTCGTCTATCCTTATCCCATCTGAAACATGTCATGCCCGTTAATTCGATACAAAATATCCCCATGTGGTAAGCAAGTATTTGAACTCGAATTAGTACCTGTCGTATAACATTATGACGTGCCAAAAAGCATTTATAAAACATTACTCTCCATTCTATTTTGATAATGACCAACGTGACAAGTGTCCATTTCGTAAAAATCAGTCAAGCTTTGGTGAATTCTCAAGGTGACAAAAAAAAAAGGTATACATACCACGTCATTTTTAGTTGGTCCTCAATGTTCATGTAAACTGGCCCGGATAATTCTGACCGTCAAATAAAAAAATAAAGAAGATAAAGTGGCACTGAAGATGGGATCAAACTTCTCCATAAGCAAAAGCTATGGTAAAATCTAAAAAATGCAAATGGGAGAAGAATACCACTGCCCAAATTTTCATAAACACTACAAGAACTTACACCAATGCCAACTAAAAATGCCGAGTAAATTAAATTTACTCGGCAATTGGTGTACCATTGCCGAGTAAATCATCTTACTCGTTGAAAGTACACCTTTCCCGAGTAAAACATATACTTTAGTCGGGAACAATGTGGCGCCAAGGTTATTTTTTGTGGGAATTCAATGCCGACTAAATTTTGCTTGTCATTTATCAAATTTTTTGAATACTAATCTTTTTTGCGCCAATTTAAAAATTCACAGAATTATTGGCGGGGCATTTTGGTATTTCCCGATCAAAATTTAGTCGGCAATTGTGTGCAATATTTCCCGATTAACTTACTTACTCGGCGTATATCAAATTTTTTAATACAACCTTTTTTTGCACCAGTTTAAAAATTCACAGAATTGTTGGCGGGGGATTTTGGTATTTTTCGGGCCAAACTTTAGCCGGCACAATTGTATAAGGATCAAATGCCGAGTAACTTGTTTAGTTGGCATTTGCCAAATTTCCAAATAATTTTTTTTTTATATATATTGTGCTTCAATACCCGCTTATAATTTTTTTTAGAGAGAGAGAGAGAGAGAGAGAGATGGACAAAAAAAGAAAAAAAAAAGTGGATAAAACGTGTGCGGCCCTTATTAAATTAGATTATAGAAATTATCGAAAGTAAATGCAGGCACCCGAGTAAATGTTTAGTCGGTGATTAGTGCAACCACTTACCAAGTAAATGTTTAGTCGGGGATTAGTGAAACCATTTACCGAGTAAATGTTTAGTCGGCTATTAGATTGCCCCTTTACCGAGTAAATTTTTAGTCGGCGATAGTATACCCCTTTAGTCGGTGATAGTCCTATCCCAGACAGTTAATCCGTGAATCAAACGAGGCCTAAGTGTCCACGTTTCGTAGAATCGTTACGTACAAATTCTAAAATTAATCGGCAAATATATTTTTGGAATGATCGATCTAAACCATTAGGATTCTGCATCCTCAAAATTTGGGACGCAAGCACAAAAAAAAAAGATCATTGGATATTGGCAACTATGCGATCACAAGACATTTAATGCATTAGTTTAACGCATCCCGATGCTTTGACTTCTTAAGATGTTCCGATTGGGCCCCACCTCAGAAATTTCTCACAATCAGGAATCGTCGATATATTATATTAGATATTAGATGTGTTAAATTATTCATACAAAGAATGAAGAGAGTATCGCAACACACCTAATCAGACGTAAAAACTCATTTCCTCATTCAAATCGCGTCCCGATCAATGATATTTCTAAACCCAAACATGCCCAAATTTTAGGATTGTGGATTAATCAATAGGAAAAACATAAAAAACGGTCTTGATCAACGAGATTGAGTCGTGGTTCCATGGCTCCTTAACATTCAACAGCAGCGCAAGACTTAGTTGACTAACAATTACATTGAACGTATAGATTCTAAAGGTCATTACCAAGTCAATTTTCGCAATGATTGATCAGAACCATTACGATTAAACTTCTCGTTGATTACGTCATCGACACAAAAATTGGAGATTATCGGATACCGGCGACCGAGTCATCGGATGGATCCCAAATCATTAAAGACTTATATTGAACAACCTGAGCACCACCTAAGTCATTTTTTAGCGATCGGAACTGTCTATCCTTTACATATCGTGGGGACTATCATTCGTAGCTAAAATAAGTCTATCGCATATAGATAGGCATTCAATCATAAAGAAAATATCATCCAAATAAGGGAGTTTTTCTCAATCGAGGTCCTTTCTAATAGTTTTGGCCATCATAGTGGCCCTATTTTGTACGAGTATGATTTAATTAATAACAAAAACAAAATCAATGGCCTCGATTGTTGAAAAAAAATTCGTATTACTTACATCCCGTACATAGTTGCATCGAACAATATTTTTTCGATATTTTAGAATATAAATTTTTTGTATTTAACAAGGAATTTTGCTGCTTTAGTTTTATATTACATTGTCTGGATTCGGTTATGAGATTTTCTGGCTCAAACTATGAATTATGGGGCAGTTAATTAGCCATCCTAAACCAAAAAAAAAAAAAAAACGTTATGCTCCCATCCTAGTGATTTCAAATTGTTATGATTCCATCCTGACTTCTAATTAATACCCAAAAAGCCCTTGCCTTTTGTTTTTTGCCTTTTCTAATTTCATAGATTTTATAGTTAGATTTTGGAAATATTAGTAGTCCTAAAATCATCCCACAAAACAAACGAAAATTTAATACCTTCATATCCCACTAATTTCGGTCAGTTATGAAACCTCTTTGTATTATTAAGTGGTACGCGGTTATGGAATCTCTATCATCCAAAAACCATCCCAACTTGCCAACCATCCCCAATTTTTTCGGTGGAACTCCACCCTCAAACCAAAAACCGTCCCAGATCAACCAAAATCCCCAAAATCTCGGTGAAACCTCAAACCTCCCCCAAATCGTCCCAATCCAAATTTTTCGGTAAGAAACAAAAACCTCATCAAACCATCCCAAATCCTTGATTTTTTGGTGGAATCCCACCGATCCTCCACCAGAAATTTCTGCAATCCACCACATCCCATTACCCAGGTTTTGTTCGACTATGGAGAAAAAAAGTTCAGTGGCGGCGAAGCGGTGGTTGAGGAGATGAAATCTTAGCAAATTTCAACACCGGTGTACCATTAACCAAGTAGTTCACAACGAAGGCGTCACGGCAATGGGGAGTAAGATTTCTCCCCAAGCCATGATCTTCCATGTGTTTCCGTTTGTTCGAACCACCTTCTCCTTCCTTTGGTACCGTAATTGTGGCACTTTAGGAATGGGTTTTTTAAAACCAACAGTCGATTTAGAGTTCTGTAGGATTTTTTTTTGGATTTTCTTGCAATTAATCTACCAAAGGTTAGGACTTAGGGTTTGTACACCATTTTGAAGATACAATCTGTGGTCGATTGGAATTAGGGGTTCTTTACAAAATTAGTTATGTTTTACCAAGGTTTTATTTTGGGGAAAAATATGGATTTTCCCGTATATATTGTGATCATGGTTTTTGGGTTCACCATTTTGTGCTATTTTTCCCTCCCAAAAATAAACCCCTAATATGGACAGCCCAAACACCGCCTTATTTTGTGTATAATGATCATTTTAACCTTTGTCTACCTGTAAACCATTGCCAGATGATGTCACTTTTGAGCTCTGAAAGTGATTGCATATGCCCACATACTTAACCTTAGACTAAAATGGGGACTGAAAAATATGGATTTTCCCGTAAATATTGATTTAGCATTTTATATGTAGACAGTTAAAAATGGTGAATCGTTGAACCATGTTTATTGAACACAATTATACTAGATTCATAGCATGGAATATTAATTTACCATTTTTATGGGTATTGAAAGTTTCGATATAGAAGTGCAGGGGTTGATGCTGCTTTGAACAATGATGGTGGTCATGCATCCACCAAAAAACGGAAAATTTGTGTCAGAGGAAAGAAGGGGCCATGATGAAGAAGCCTCAAAAGACGGAACTCGTTAAAAAAAAAAAAGTGGGTGGAGTGCAC
Organism: Vaccinium darrowii; assembly: GCA_020921065.1. Classification (NCBI taxonomy): domain Eukaryota; kingdom Viridiplantae; phylum Streptophyta; class Magnoliopsida; order Ericales; family Ericaceae; genus Vaccinium; species Vaccinium darrowii. The sequence goes on along the minus strand of CM037153.1, from coordinate 21,806,308 downwards.
GATACACCTTTCTTATCAAGCCTAGGAGGCATAATGAATTTACTTAAGCACCTTAACTTAAGGAATTGCCACATTGAAGTTTGGGAAAATTTCATAAAACCCCCCAAACTTTGACCAAAATATCAAAAAACCTCCCAAACTTTCATAAAATTTAATCCGCATCCCAAACTTGTCTTTCGTTAGTCAAATATACTCCCACCGTCTGGATCTGTTACCAAACTAACGGAAAATGCTGAGGTGGAGGTTAACGGACCCAAAAAAACTTTAAGTGGCCCAAAACGAAGTCGTTTTGGGCTCTTTTTTTTTTTTTAAATCTCCTCTTCCTCCTCCCACAACCACCTGAACCACCACCATCAGCACCAAAATCATTCGAGACATCACCCACCGTAGCTCTAGCACCACCACCGCCGACACCCATCAACCCTTGACCATGTTTCTTACCTTTTTTGCAAGTAACAGTTCCAGATCAGGCCCCCTTGGCCAAAACCGTGACTTTCCCAGGCACCATGGAGTCTTCACGGACACCACCGCTCACCACCACTCCGGTTTGGGTGTTTGGGTCTACCGCCGCTGCTCCCACCGTCGTTTTGAGCGGCGGTGTAGACTCCTCCGCCCCTTTTTTGCCATCATTGCTGCTCTGTATGGCCGTGGGTGGCCCTATCTCGGACGAATCGACCATGGGAGCTCACCAACGGACTGAAATCAAGCCAAAACCAAGTGGGTAGCGAGAAAATCGATCCTGAAGTTTGTAGATCTGAATTTTTTTGGACAAAAAATGGTGTAGCCCAGTGTGGTTTATGATGAAATCGGGGGCGAGAGAGAGAGAGAGAGAGAAAGAGAGAAGGCCGACAGTGGAGAGAGAGAGGGGCCGACGGTGGGAGGAAGAAGGAGATTTAAAAAAAAAAAAATAGGTCCCAAAACGACGTCGTTTTGGGCCACTTAACGGTTTTTTGGGTCCGTTAACCTCCACCTCAGCATTTTCCGTTAGTTTGGTAACAGATCCAGACGGTGGGAGTATATTTGACTAACGGAAGACAAGTTTGGGATGCGGATTAAATTTTATGAAAATTTGGAAGGTTTTTTGATATTTTGGTCAAAGTTTGGGGGGTTTTATGAAATTTTCCCCGATTTACCATTTTCGAACATTAGTACGGGATCAATGGAAAGTCAATAAACCATGTGTAGCACAATAAATCCGGAAGTACCAGAGTCGAACCACAGAGACGACTGAAGTGCTTGACTCGAAAGTGTAAAAGTGCAGTTTGAACTGGCTCTCAGGTAGCCACCCCTTGAATTGATGAAATGTATTAACTAATTACTATGCTAATTGAACTGAATGCAAATTAATAAAGAGAGCACAGCTGAGGGAACCCGGCGTCCACGACTAGTCTAACCAATATTTACTCGGGTCACAATTACTCATTTTACTGATTTTAGAATACGAGAAAGGCTTCCTAACAAATGCGCACCACCTGTTGCCAGCTTCCGTGCGCATTCGAATTCCGGTAATGCCTGGGTTTGTTTGTTAGAAAAGTTTCTAGTTCCCAAAATTGCTCGAAAGTTGAATTAATTAGGCCCCGAGGTGAAACATTGATTAGCCTAGACGTAGGCGCCTTCGCCCCGCAGCTGCACTCAAGGCGACTACTCACTCATGATTATCAGAGTTGCAGAAAACGAATTAAAACTAAATCTAAGCATGATTGAAGAATAAAATATGAACACAATAGAAAATGATACCGTAAATTGCAAGGGAAAAGTTGATCTTGATTGTTAATTCGCAAAACCAATTCACATGCAGAAATTCTGAAACTAAACTTGAATGCAAAATGCTGAATGAAGAACTCTGAATCCGTAGCCGAAAACTCGAAAACACAAAACCTAAGTAAAATTCGTGGAACCCTAATCTGGGTTAAAACATAAGTATTTATACTAATATTAGTAATCCTCACGAAAAAACAAACGGAAATTTGGAAATATCCACGCGCATAGACCAAACGACACCTTTCATTGGCCTAACTCAAGCACTCGGTAGCGCTACAGGTAAAGAGGGGTAGCGCTACCGCTGCTCTTAAGTCCCGCGTTGACCGCTGATGCTCCTCTTGACCGTTGACCAATAATGCTAACACGCCGGTAGCGCTACACCCTTTTAGGTGTAGCGCTAAAAAACTCTATGTTCATTTTTGGAACCTTTTTGTGCCCAATTTGAGCGCTCCAGCGAAATGGGGTAGCGCTCCCGACGGTTTTCGATCACTTCCATGCAAAGTCCGCTCGCTTCTAACTCCTGATCGACGTGCATGAACTTCCAATGCCTCAAAATCACACTCACGACCTTAAAATACCTGCAAATTACTTCCAATACACCGACAATACCACGTGCATATATCAAATAGAAAACGAAGCTTAAACACACGTCTAACATGCTAAATCACCCTATTTAGGCGCTCGAAAGCAAGCCCTCCACGCGCCTATCACATCCCCCAACTTGAGCGTTGCTAGTCCCTAGTAACGAACGAAACGAAAATAACGAAATAACTACAACGACTCAATAAGGGATATGAGGGTTATGCAACCTGTATAAAATCCAGTGACCAATTTAAATATTATCTCTTTACTACCCACAACTCGGTCACATGCATGCTCTAACAAAAATTCGAATAATTCCATTTATGGACAAGGTTTAGATAGGGTGCTTCCACGTGCCACAATATCACTCATACTCACTGAAACACTCTACATCCCATGTGAGGCACCTGGCGAACAACGTGGATTGCACCAAATCACCACGTGCCAGTCAACACAACGCCGAGTTATACAATGGAAGCTCAATAATCAAGATACCACACATTCACAATTCAAATATAACACAGGCATGCAAGAGAGTCAAACGACGTGCAACGGGTCAACTAAGGGCTTCGTTAGCTTATAACGACCGTGGTTAACAAAATAAAGGGAAACATGCAAAAGGGTGACGGCCTATATAAGCTCATGGTCAATCTACCCAGACTGGCCGTCACCAACACAGACAACACAAACACGAATAACATAATAACAACTAAAGTTTTAGCATCATACTACACAAAACATCACAAGTAAAGTTCAACACAGCCACCGACCACACATACGGTCACACCACCGACAATAAACAAACACATAAAATGACATAGTTCTTGACCCAACAAACACATGAAATAACAAATACTAGTAACACCACCGACACAACCATGTCCAACCCATGTCCCACTCGTGCTCAATCATCCCCTCCGAACTCAGCATCAGAATGCTCCTCCTCCACTGGTGCATCCCCGAAGTCATCACTCACCTCCAATTCCCCCCACTGCCTGGGTTGGAAAGGTCCCGGATTCTGCCCCGCAAGCCGTGCCTCCAAATGGCGTTGCCTATCAAGTATGTCAGTCTGGTCTCTAGCCAACTGCACTTGCCCTCTCTTCAGCTTCCGGTGGCTCTTAGCCAAGCACGTTACACACCCAAAAATCTTCTCAAGCCAAGTCTTGGTGCTAGCACTAGGCGGCGGCGGAGTAAGCATCGACCCCTCAGTAACTCTCACTTGTGCTCTACTCCGAGTGAGGATGGAAGAATCCATGTCCTTAGGGTTCAATGGATCATTGCTGAGGTATTTCCTAGCCAAGACAATCTTACTCCTCAAAATCTTACTTACCAAGCACGGAAACGGCATCCTCAAAGAGGTGGGGGCATCCCTAAAATCACACATTTGCCCAAATACAAACAGGGCCCAATCACACACCGTGTCCTCACTCATAAATGCAAACATTAAATTCCCAACAAACTTCTGGGGCGCACCCTCCTTGCCCCTGGGGTACAAATTATAACAAACAACCTGGTTCATAAACCGGTAATCCTGTGTGAGCCTACCGGGCCAATGGGGATTCCTAGCATTCCTACGGTCATCATACAAATACTCGTTCACCTCGTCATCGTTGAAAGTCGACTCCGGCCTAGGATAGTTGATGGGCCTCGTAGGCCTCACTTACCCCCATGCAAGGGCTATCTCCCGGGCATCGATAAACACTAGGGTATTGCCAATTTTGGAGACAATCCGTGCCTCCGGAGTCAAAAAGGTCCCCGGCTCCGGAACAATCATATTCTTATAAAACTCCTCAACTAAAGCAGTACTAAAGCCGGGATTAGGCTCGAACCAAAAGCTCATACCTTGGTCACGGATGGCTTGAAACGGCTGAAAGTTCTCGGGCCATAACCCGTCATCTATGATATGCCTCTCATTCTTCACCCCCCTCTTCTTAATCGAGGCCTCCCACTTTGCCTGGTTATCTCTGTCTATCTGGTCCTGGTCCCTACGTTTGGCCCGGACCGGTTGAATCTCCTCCACTCCACTCGAAGACCCCGCTACAGCCTTTCCTCTGCCAATGTGTTGCCTTTTAGATGCCATGACTTGAGGGTTTTTGGTTTAGAAAATTTGGGTTTTTGGGTTTTCTGATCTGGGAATTTCGGGTGGTTAGAAGAAACTTGGTTCGGGTATAATGGTAGAGGAGAGTGAGAGGAGTGTTTTTGCAAATTTTGGTGTAGATTGGTGAAGGTTTGGGAGAGTTATGGAGGTTTTAGGTTTAGGGTTTTGATGGTAATGGAGGTTGGAAAAGAAGAAGAAAGAAGGAAGATGAAGAAGATGGTGGAAAAAGTGGGGAAAAGAGAGGGAACACAGACATTTTGACGTTATTTTTTTTCGGGACAGATCAATCTGGAGCGCTACACCATTTTAGGTGTAGCGCTACCGCGTGACGTCATTTTTTTTTTTTTTTTTTTTTTTGCAGAAAAAAATCCGAAATTTCATTCATTCTCTCTCTCTTAGAAAGGTATTTATTGGTGGGGAAAAAGGATTGGGTTTTTTCCAAGTTCATGGCATCCACAAGCAAAATTTTAATTTCCTCTTCAACAATGCTCCTTAATTTAGGCTTCTAAAGATTTGCACAGAGTTGGACAACCAAACTGACACACCATCCAAACACCGGTTCCCTAAGTTTGACACAGGAACTGACACAGACTGGTTTAACAAAGGATCTATGGGACATATTTAGTGGTCTAATCATGCAAAAATGGCCTTGTTTCATCCCCTAAACACGTCACCAACTCTCGCACAAGCATATAACATATTTAAATCATTATCTGTGGTACAAACGCCTACTATTTTATGCGAATGCGGAAAGTGAAAAATAATAAAACATGGGATGCCTTAAGGACATAATGTGCACAACGTGGAAACACTACTCAAACTTGCTTATGGCGTGGAAAATATTCAAACATGGATGTCAGATATATGCATGTGAACAAGTTAAACAGGCAATCAACGAGACAAGAATCTAGCATGCTCACCTAACTCATACGAACAAGCATAACAATCGTATCCCCAGACTCAAAAATTAACCAAGAATTTAAAAATGACCCCTAAACTATTAGCAACGCTCAAACAAACCAAACGTGTACAAAGTCCCTTCCCCAACTTGAAAATTGCTCTGTCCACAGAGCAGGAAGACAAAGCAGAAAAATAGAAAAACAAGGGAAAGAGATGGACCGTCGGATGGCAGCCAAACATCATGACCCCGGCCGATGTATGGGGAATTGCCACCATTGTCGCTTTTCGTCATCAGAACCGCTCCCAGAATCCACTCCTACAAAAGACGCAAGAACCAACTACCTACTAGGCAACAAATGATGTCAGTACCGCCAGCATGTCAAAGCCGGGCCACAACAAAGAAAAATGACGCAAATAACAAACACCCCCAGGCATTCACGCAGCCTCACGTGTCATACTTTTCTCCCCATCCCCCAACTTGAATTGAAGAGTGGGTGGCTATACAAGACCAAAAATATATATTTTTTTTTTGAAAAACTGAAAACAAACACAAATGTACATAAATTGCCCTTACGAACCGGGGCTGGGCACACGATCCTTCTTTTAATTACGGCGTGCGAAGCTATGAAAACCCAAGTCAATGATGGGTACCCCTAATGGTAGGAGTCGGGTCCACACTCAATGAAGAGCACGGTACGCGTGAGCTACCCGTTCAAACATGGCCGAAAAGACCTACTCAACTCGGTCATCCGAATAAATAGGATCGACCAACTCCTCATCAGGTTCACCTACCTCTAAAAATTCCAAATAAGGTTTGAGACGCTGCCCGTTGACTTTAAACACATGGTCATCTTTAGGGTCACGGACATCGACTGACCCATTTGGGTACACATTAACGACAACATAGGGACCGTCCCAACGGGGCCGCAACTTACCTGGAAATATATGAAGACGCGAATTATAGAGTAACACTTTCTGACCAGCCCTAAAGGTTTTGCGCTGAATGTTCCTATCATGATACGCCTTAACCTTAGCCTTATAGATAGTCACGTTCTCATACGCGTCATTCCTAAGCTCCTCAAGCTCACTCAACTAGGGATGGCAATGGGGCGGGTCGGTTCGGGTTTGGGCCGATCCGCACCCAAACCCAAAGGGTTTTGGTTTGGTTCGAGTTCGGTTCATAAAAGGGAGAGGATGAACCATAACCTAACCATTCGGGGTTCGGGTAATTTCGGGTAACCGATTTTGTGAAGGAAAAAATAGCTACCCATTTGGGTAACCGAATTGTACCCATCCCGCCCCGCCCCAAACCGTGCTAAAACATGAATAAATTGAGTTTAGGATATTTTATTATCTCAAAAAAATTGAAAAAAAATGAAAAAATAACAAAAGGAGGCTACAAATATCAGTCAAGAGACTCAAAACTATAATACTATAAAATATCAGTCAAGAGAGTCTCAAAATGTATAGAATGTGAGACCAAAACCTAACCTGTGAATATCTTACATATATATACGAGAGGTAAAGTGTAATTTTAAAATATACCTAAGGGGTTTATGTAATATGTATATATAAAATAAGGGTATATATATATAGCCAGGGGTACATACACAATTACTATAAATTTTAGGGGTAAATATGTAATTTCATATTTTGGTTCGTTTCGGGTCACGGTTCGGTTATGACCTCAAACCATACCCGAACCATACCCATTCGGTTCGGCCATATCCCATACCATACCATACCCATACCCATGGGGAATATGTGGTTATGGTTCGGGTAAAAATAGCGGTTTCGGCTCGGGTACCCATCGGTTCGGTCGCGATTGCCATCCCTACACTCAACTGCAATTTCCTATGCTCACCCGCTTCAGTCAAACTAGAGTTGACTGTCTGAATGGCCCAATAGGCCTTCTTCTCTAACTCAACGGGCAGGTGGCAGGCCTTACCGTAAACGAGCCGATAGGGTGAGGTACCCAATACGGTCTTGTAAGCAGTGCGGTAGGCCCACAACGCATTGTTCAACCTAGTGGACCAATCCTTCCTAGTCACACCTACGGTTTTCTCTAAAATCCTCTTTATCTCTCTGTTCGCTAACTCGGCTTGCCCATTAGTTTAGGGGTGGTATGAAGTGGATACCTTATGAGTGACGTGAAACTCCCCCATTAATTTCTCAAATGACCGACTCGTGAAATGCGTGCCCTGGTCCGAGATAATGGTGCGTGGCACGCCAAACCTCGATAGAATATGCGCCTTAAGAAACTCTAGCACGACTCTCGACTCCATAGACTTAGTGGGAATCGCTTCCACCCACTTGGACACATAGTCCACCGCCAACAAGATGTACTCATAACCGTGAGACATAGGAAATGGACCCATAAAGTCGATGCCCCAGCAATCAAATACCTCTAGCACAAGAATTGGCCTGAGGGGCATCTCGTGACGTGCAGACAACTTGCCAAGTTTTTGGCAACGGTCACATGACCGACAAAACATGTGTACACCCTTGAACATATCGGGCCACCAGAACCCACACTGTAAAATCTTGGCGGTGGTCTTCTTTGCAGAGAAGTGACCCCCACACGCCTCACTATGGCAAAACTCTATGACTCCTTGCTGGTCAGACTCGGGGACACATCGACGCACAATCTGGTCCGCACAGTATTTGAACAAATAAGGGTCATCAAATATGTACTGGCGAACACTTCTCAAAAACCGCTGCTTCTCCTGGGTAGACCAATGCGAAGGAATCTGCCCAGTCACCAAATAGTTGGCGATATCAGCATACCATGGGCACTCATTAGCAGCGAACAACTGCTCATCTGGGAAAGAATCTCTAATGGGCAGATCAGAGGTGGGGTCCTCAAACTCTAGACGAGACAGATGGTCAGCGACCACATTCTCCACCCCTTTCATATCCTTAATGACAAGGTGGAATTCTTGCAGAAGCAGAATCCACCGGATAAGACGAGCTTTCGCATCCTGTTTGGTCATCAAATACTTCAGGGCCGCATGATCGGTAAACACCGTGATTTGCGAACCAACCAGATAGGATCGAAACTTATCTAAGGCAAACACCACCGCTAGCAACTCTTTCTCTGTAGTGGTGTAATTCATCTGTGCCTCATTGAGCGTCTTGCTCGCGTAGTAAATCACACATGGGTCTTTTCCTCTTCTCTGTCCTAAAACAGCTCCGACTGCATAGTCAGAAGCATCACACATCAACTCAAAGGGAAGACTCCAATCAGGGGATTGCACAATCGGCGGAGTCGTGAGACTCCGCTTCAACTTTACGAATGCCCCCTCACATGCCTCAAACCACACAAATGGTGCGTCCTTTGCCAACAATTGACACAATGGACGGGAGATAGCACTAAAATCTTTAATGAACCGCCGGTAGAAACCAGCGTGTCCAAGAAATGAACGCACATCTTTGACAGACTTAGGGGTGGGAAGATTACGGATCAAGTCTATCTTGGCTTTGTCCACCTCAATACCCTTGGAGGACACAATGTGCCCTAACACAATCCCTTGGGTCATCATGAAGTGGCACTTCTCCCAATTTAACACTAAGTGCTTCTCCTCACACCTCTGTAAGACCTTACCTAAATTCTCGAGGCACCCATCAAATGAGTCCCCGAAGACCGAAAAATCGTCCATGAAGACCTGAGCGATTCACTCGACCATGTCACTAAAAATCCCCATCATACACCTGGAAAAGGTACCAGGTGCATTGCACAACCCAAAAGGCATGCGACGGTAGGCATATGTACCATACGGACACGTGAAAGTGGTCTTTTCCTGGTCCTCTAACGCGACCTCTATCTGGTTGTACCCTGAATACCCATCTAGAAAACAATAGAAGGCTCGACCAGCCACCCTCTCAAAAATTTGATCAATGAATGGGAGAGGGAAGTGGTCTTTCCGGGTGCTCGCATTGAGCTTTCGGTAATCGATGCAAACTCGCCAACCTGTAGGAATCCTAGTCGGCACTAACTCACCTTGCTCATTGGTCACCACTGTGACCCCAGCCTTCTTAGGCACAACCTATACTGGGCTGACCCACTCGCTATGGGCAGTTGGGTATATAATATCCGCATCTAAAAGCTTAAGTACCTCAGCCCGAACCACCTCTTTTATGTTTGGGTTTAGGCGCCTCTGAGGCTGTCTAGACGGCTTAACACTATCCTCAAGAATGATTCGGTGTGTACACACCGTGGGGTTTATACCATGCAAATCAGCTATGGTCCAACCTAGTGCGCCTATGTGCTCTCTCAGCAAGTCAAGCAACTTCCTCTCTTGATCTTCCTCAAGGGTTGAGGAAATCACTACCGGGTAAGTATCATGGTCCTTCAAAAAGGCATACTTGAGCGTGTCCGGGAGAGGTTTTAACTCTGGTTTAGGCGGCTGGACCAAAGACGGGAGAACCTTGGGCGGAGGGTTGCCTAGAGGCTCGAACATTAGGTCATGAGCGACCCCACATAAATCCTCACACTCATCCTCAACCTCTAACATATCATGGAAAGTGCTTACCTCTGCTGACTCTAAGAATGATACCTCCTCAGTGGTAAGAGCCACCTCCAGAGGGTCCTTATACAGGACTGTATCAATGTGCTCCTGAATGAGTGTGTCTATCAGACACAGCTCCTCTGACTCCTCATCATCCTCGCCTAAAGTGCTAACACTGTAAACATCCACCTCCATTCTCTCCTCGCCAACAGATAACTGGACCTTGCCAGTTTTACAGTTCATGACGGCATTGGAGGTGGCTAAGAAAGGACGACCTAGAATGATGGGAGTCTTTTCTAAAACCTTGGGACCTGGGCTAATATAGAGGACAATGAAATCAGCGGGAAATTGGAACTCGCCCACCCGAATTAAAACATCTTCCACCACCCCTTTCGGAACCCTAACACTCCGGTCTGCCAACTGGAGTGTGACGGGAGTCTCTCTAAGGTCTCTAAGGCCTAATCTCAAGAATGCTGAATAAGGGAGCAAATTGACACTCGCTCCCAAATCTAACAATGCCTTATCAAAAGTCTGACCTGCAATTGCTATGGGTATGGTGGGGCATCCTGGATCCTTGCACTTGGCAGGAATCTTAGTCTGAAGGATGGAGATCACTTGCTCTGTCAGAACCACGTTGTTCTGATTTTTGCGCTTAGTAGTGCAAAGGTCCTTCAGCACCTTCGCACACTGTGGGAAAGACTCTATTGCCTCCATCAAAGTAATAGGGAATTGCACCCTCTTAAAAAGGTCTAGCATCTTATGGTTCATGCTCTGCTTAGGCTTCACCGCTAGCCTATGGGGAAATGGAGCTAATGGTATCGCTGGCGGCGTTTGAGTCGTGGAGGCCGCATCAGCAGGTACCACCACCCCAGGTAACTTCTTAACACTCTCAGGAGTTGCGCTAGACACATCAACCGGCTCCGGGGGTGGGGCTGGTTGTTGCTTTGGCGGAATGGACTTGTCGATCTCCTTTCCATTTCTGAGAATGGTGACCGCCTTGGCCTCCTCCTGATTCTGACCCTGAACATTCGGACCTGAAGAATTTCCCAAGTAATGGGCTCCCGCTGTACTACCCTGGGCTGGAAACTTGCCCTTCTCCTGCTGCATTTGACTAATAATCGCAGTGAGTTGGGACATCTGAGTGGTAAGGGCTCCTATTTGCTGCCTTGTCTCAGTCTGGAATGTCATCTGAGACTGCATCATGGAATTGACATTCTCTTCTAACTTATGGTCACGGCCTACCATCTGTGAATAACCTGGGGGAGGACCACGAGTGGATGGACCTGCCCCCCTACCAGGATGTTGCTGATAGTGGTATGGAATGACTTGGCCCTGCGGAGGCCTAAAAGACTGGGACTGAGAAAATTGCTGGGACGAAGGTAGCGCAAGGGGTTGAGCTTGACCTCCACCTGCAGGTCTGGAATCTGACCACCCAAAGTTAGGGTGATCCCTCAATCCTGGATTGTATGTGTTAGAAAATGGATCCCAAGCCCTAACTGCATTGACCTCTTCCTGATTGAACTGACTTGCCCCCTTGGCTGCTAGAAACCGAGGGCAAGCGGTCACGGTGTGCCCTTTACATTCACACCACACACAGACTTCCTCTACACTAACCTCATGAACTGGTCGACTCTGTCTCACTTCTAGTTCTTCTAACCTCTGAGCCATTTTCTCAACTTGAGCCTGAAGTCGCTGGTCACGAATGGTGACAGGGACAATATTGGACCCAGAAGGTCCGGCTTGCTCAAAATCAGATGGTTCTAAGGCTCTCTGCCTATCAGCTAGGTCATCTAAGAAATCCCACCCTTGGTCAGCTGTTTTGGACAAGAAATCGTCCCCTTTGCAAGAATACTCTATGTGCTGGATGGTCTCAGCGTTGAGACCCAGGTGGAAAAACTCGACTAGTTGAATCCTCTCAAAGCCATGGTGTGGCAACCTGAGGATCAATTCTTTAAAACGCTCCCAAGTCTTAAGAAATGACTCACCTCTCTCCTATCTAAACCCTTGGATCTGACGCCTAAAACTCACAGACTTAGCCTCAGAGAAGTACTTCCTATAGAAAGCGTCGCGCACTTGCGCCCAGGTGGTAAGAGATTGAGACTTCTGCATCCTAAACCACATTAGTGCACCATCCTTAAGTGTTGCCTCAAACAGCTTGAGACATGCATTCTCGTATTGGGTATTGGACGCAAGGTTGCGCACCAATCCCTCGAATGTCCGCGCATGCTCGTATGGGTCATCGCACTCCCTCCCATGGAAAGTAGGGAGGCTGTTCAGGACACCGGGTTTTACAGTGAAAGCATTTCGTGCCTCTTGTGTCTCACGGGGAAACACAATGGGTCCTTCAGGAGTGGACCTCTCGGGGTACAGGTGTTGCCTCAAGGATGGCTGTTGCACGACTCGCTGCTCAGCCATATCACCTACCTCTGACTCTGACTCTGACTCGTAAAGTGGGTTACTGACGCTGACTGACTCGAAAGGTAATTCTATGTAAATATCACTTATGGGAATAGACTCTGACTGAGCTATATCTGACTCCGAACTAGAAAATGAATGACTAGACGACAAAGGCTGACTCGACCCCAGTTCTCGTCGAACTAAACGATTTGTAGGGTAAAGAGGGTCCTGCTTAGGAGAACCCTTCTTACCTCTACCTATGATGACTTAACTAAAAGAAAAAAAAAAACTACGACTCTACACCTCTGAACACTCGTTGTCGTCCCCGGCAACGGCGCCAAAAATGCTTGACCGACCAGGTGACTAAAAATAAGACGAATAAAGACGCGTTCCAAGCGTAGGACTCTTGACCGGTGTAGCACAATAAATCCAGAAGTACCGGAGTCGAACCACAGAGACAACTGAAGTGCTTGACTCGAAAGTGTAAAAGTGCAGTTTGAACTAGCTCTCAGGTAGCCACCCCTTGAATTGATGAAATGTATTAACTAATTACTATGCTAATTGAACTGAATGCAAATTAATAAAGAGAGCACAGCTGAGGGAACCCGGCGTCCACGACTAGTCTAACCGATATTTACTCGGGTCACAATTACTCATTTTACTGATTTTAGAATACGAGAAAGGCTTCCTAACAAATGCGCACCACCTGTCGCCAGCTTCCGTGCGCATTCAAATTCCGGTAATGCCTGGGTTTGTTTGTTAGAAAAGTTTCTAGTTCCCAAAATTGCTCGAAAGTTGAATTAATTCGGCCCCGAGGTGAAACAGTGATTAGCCTAGACGTAGGTGCCTTCACCCCGCAGCCGCACTCAAGGCGACTACTCACTCATGATTATCAAAGTTGCAGAAAACGAATTAAAACTAAATCTAAGCATGATTGAAGAATAAAATATGAACACAATAGAAAACGATACGGTAAATTGCAAGGGAAAAGTTGATCTTGATTGTTAATTCGCAAAACCAATTCACACGCAGAAATTCTGAAACTAAACTTGAATGCAAAACGCTGAATGAAGAACTCTGAATCCGTAGCCGAAAACTCAAAAACACAAAACCTAAGTAAAATTCGTGGAACCCTAATCTGGGTTAAAACATAAGTATTTATACTAATATTAGTAATCCTCACGAAAAACAAACGGAAATTCGGAAATATCCACGCGCATAGACCAAACAACACCGTTCATTGGCCTAACTCAAGCACTCGGTAGCGCTACAGGTAAAGAGGGGTAGCGCTACCGCTGCTCTTAAGTCCCGCGTTGACCGCTAATGCTCCTCTTGACCGTTGACTGCTTGACCGAAATCCTAGACCTAAATTAATGGGTTGCCCCAAGCGTAGGGCTGAGACCGGTGTAGCATAATACCCAGTAAGACCGGAATCGAATCCACAGGGACGGTGGAGAGTGCTTAACTAAAAACTCAGGTTGTGAAATTTGAAACGGCTCTTAGGTAGCCACCCCTTGTAATTTGTTGTGAGAATTAACTAAACTAAAGAGAATTTGGTTTTGCTTAAACTATTTAAAAACAAGTATGGTCGTAGGGTTCATAACACCAGTGACCAGGCCCAGACAGTTCCGCTCCGTTTCGGTGTTCTAAAAACATTCGATTTTAGAGAGAAAAAGGTACCCCGAAAGATGCGAATCCTTGTGGTTGCCGTTTACCCGTGTACAGCGAAGAACGAGTTTTGGTCCCCCGTTCCCCGCGTTACATGGGCTCCGACAATGCCCGGATACGTCCAACGGAAGCTCTTTAATAACCTAAAATTGCCTTTCCCGTTATTAATTCTGGAAATAGGAGCGAAGACATACCCAGTCCTGGCCACGGCGTGTTAATCACCCCGCGACCATACCTATGCGACTACTCACTCATATTAACTAGAACAAGCAAGAATAATCTGAAATAAACCATGCTATTATACTGAATGTGAATTAAAACAGAGATTCGAAAGCAAAGCGCGGACAAACTCCCGCAAACTAAGATTAATGGAAATAAAACACGAAGTTACCGAAGCAATACTTGAAACAGCGAACGGAAACTCCAAAAACCTCAATGCAAAAGTCTCCGGGAAGTTGAATCTCCAGAGGAAAAATCGGCTACTACTTGGAAGCAAAAACAAAACAAAGTGCGAACCCTAATTCGACATAAAAACGGAGTATTTATCTTCCCCCGAAGTCAACACACGTGGAAAAGTCAAACGGGCAATTTAAGGCCCTCGGTATCGATACAGGAGAAGTCCTGTATCGATACCCAAACGTTCTGTTCAGCTATGATGCACACGGTATCGATACAGGACAATACCTGTATCGATACCGGCTCCTCTAAAATTGACTTTCAGCTTGTTTGGCCGTCCTCACTTGGGTCCCACTGGTTCCCACTTTGCCCGGCACCTTGCGTCCACTTCCACGTTGCTTCTCCGACCTGTTTCCTACAAAAACATCAAAAACACCAAAAACACAAGACAACACCGCATCAAGTGGAAAATGGAATAAATCGCGCCTCTAATGCGCTAATTCGCCCTACTTAGGCGCTTATATCTGTGATATTGCGCGCCTATCATTGACCAATAATGCTAACACGCCGGTAGCGCTCAAAAACTCTCTGTTCATTTTTGAGACCTTTTTGTGCCCAATTTGAGCGCTCCAGCGAAATGGGGTAGCGCTCCCGACGGTTTTCGATCACTTCCATGCAGAGTCCGCTCGCTTCTAACTCCTGATCGACGTGCATGAACTTCCAATGCCTCAAAATCACACTCACGACCTTAAAATACCTGCAAATTACTTCCAATACACCAACAATACCACGTGCATATATCAAATAGAAAACGAAGCTTAAACACACGTCTAACATGCTAAATCACCCTATTTAGGTGCTCGAAAGCAAGCCCCCCACGCGCCTATCATTTCCATTTCATTTTTAAATGGTCTATGGACACACTGGACAATTAGGTACCCCCATGTCGTTTAAAATGGAAAAGGGAATTGAATACAGTAAATATAGTTTCTTGATTTACCATATTCACGAGTTTGGAAACCATACATTAATATGGTTTCTTGAATTATCATCTTCACTGGTTTGATACATAAAAAACATGGATTGGAGAATTTTTCTTTCAAAACATGATAAATGAATACATCATGTTTGTCTCTTAACCAGTTCTGCCTGCAACCAAGAATAATCTATGTGGGTTCTTTACTTGCTTGGGACAAGAAAAATTTAAATTCAAATTCTCTTGCTGGTATGGAAATGAATCAGCCAATCTTTTTTATTGGGATTAGAAAATTTGAAATTGGAATTGAAACGAGTAAGGAAATGAAGCCCACTCAGAGCCAGGATTTCTGGAATTAGTGGAACAAATAAATGACGTGATTAAAGGGATGGAAAACAGGATGATTTAGTATTAGAATATATACTACTAAAGTAATTAAATAAGGGGCATAATGGTCAAAATTCAAATTACAGGATTGAATCATAAAGATTCAAAAGCCATAGGGTGGCATCCTAAGGATATTATTGAAAGAGGATGGCTAATTAAATTTCTCATGAATTATTGTTCTCAATAATTGATATGAGATTTTGTGGTTTGACAAATGAATCTTTGTGGAAGAGTATACGAGTGTTTTGTGGTCCAATACAGTCCAAAATTTGTGACAACAATTGTGACTTTCAAAATGAGTGTTTGTGAAAGAAAATATGAGACTTTTGTGGTCCACTACAGTCCAAAAATTGTTAATAAATTTTATGGATTTCCATATGAGAATATGTGGCTGAGTATGTGAGATTTTGTGGACCGATATACAAAATTTGGGAATATGACTAAATAGGCATCCTGTGGACGGCCCATGGAGACCGGTGCGGTTTCGCGTTTAAAAAAGATTAAAGATTGTTAGAGTCGCCACCCGGATTTGAGGTCCGAACCCGAGAAACCGATAAAAAAAATGACTCGTTTGCCCATTGAAAAAGATTTCACTGATCATGGTGGAACCAAAAATTTCTCGGATTCGGGGGTTTGGTTACGAGAGGGGAAGGGTTTTACGGCACCCCTCTCGCCCGGTCCGTGAACCGGTCTCTACTCAATACTTTATGGGATTTTGAAAATGTTTGAAATTCGATTCTAATCATAAAATAGGGGATCTGGAATGGAAATTACATAAATAGCAAGTGAACACAAAATTGCAAAACTAATTGTGAATGCTTGTGCTTGATGATTTATATGAAAATGACAATAACAATAAAGAAAAATTACAACGAATATTCACAGAAAATAACTACAACAGAAACTACACAATAACTCCAGGAATCATGATCACGAGACTTAAACTGACTCACAATCTGGATCCAGAATAGGGGTTGAGCGCTCAATGCCATAGGCTTGAGCGCTCAAACCCTCCAAACCAGTTTGAGCGCTCAATCCTCGTGGATTTAGCGCTCAAACCAGTTTCTGGCTTTTACGATTTCAAACTCCTGCATCACCTCTTTACTCATTCTTTGCAAGATCAACTACTCACAAACCCTTTTAATGAAGAACTGGACTAGAAATGAAGCTTTTATCTTCCTAAGAATGATGTGAAAAGAAGATTTTCATGATTTCCCAAAAGAAAACACTTTAAAGAACATGTGAGAGAGGGATCCAGATCTTCGGCGTATATATAATCACACACACACTCCAGAAATTGAATAAATCATGACTCATCACCGAAATGACCAAGAATTAGCAAACTGTTCAAGAACAGATTGAGCGCTCATAGAGAAGGCCTTGAGTGCTCAATCCATTTCATGGTTTTCTGGTTTTTGACTTGGAAACAGATTCTGGGTGATTTTCAGAACTAAAAAAAATACAGAAAATGAAAGTTTATGAAACTGGAAAATCATTGCTTTGCATTTAGACACAAAGTTTTCAAAGATTTTGAAGCTTGATCTTCATAAAATGGTTAATCTATACTCATGCATGTGATTTTGAGGTAAAATAGAGTGTTTTTAGAGATACATGAGTGTATTTAACTGTTGAATGATGATCAACATCAAGAGAAAGCATCAAAAATAACAAAGCAGAAACTGCCCAGAATTGGGTTTGAGCGCTCAACCCTTGAGGCTTGAGCACTCAACCCCTACTGAGGCTGTAGATTTTGAAATGTTTTCAGGCAACTTTTAGACCTCTGTGAGTTCAATACAAGTACAAAGAACTTGTTTGAGCTCACTGGTCACCCTCAGATGAACCAAAACAATGAATATCACTTGTCAAACTACCTTTTTTTTTTACTTGATTGGAAGCTTGAACTTGGTTGTGGGTTTGAAGATGAACAATTGTTGATGTTTTTGGTTGGTATTGTGGATGGATGGTGCAATGTATGTGACTGATTGAAGATTAAGGATTGAATTTTTTGGACTTGAAGAGTGGTTTTGGCAAATGGTTTTAATGGAGAATGAGTGGTTTTTGAAGAGAGAGAGAGGAGAGACGATTTCTGTATGATTTTTGCAACTAGAGGGTGAGAGTTGGTAACCCCACAACCAGAGGTGATGGTTGGTTTAAATAGAGTGAGTGGGAGGGAAGTGTAGAGAGAGAGTGAGTGAGTTTTGTATTTGGGATGGGTTAGGGGTAGTTTAGGAGTAGTTTAGGAGTAGGTTTAGGGTGTATTGTACGCATACAGATCATATAAGATCACCCCCAGACGCTCCCATGCAGAAAATCTCATGATTAGATATTCTGCAGATTCCTGACTAGTTCAGAGTTGCGCTCAAAGCCGTAGGCTTGAGCGCTCAAGGTGCCCCTCAGGAGATTGAGCGCTCAAGGTCTCAAGCTTGAGCGCTCAAGGTAGTGTTCAGGGGTTTGAGCGCTCAAGGTCTCAAGTTTGAGCGCTCAAGGTTCTTGATGGCAATTTGATGGTTTGGTTTGGTTCAACAATGCTTAGGTTGGTTTGGATTATTTGGTGATGTTTGGTTGATTTTAACCAAGTTCAAGCCATTTTCACAAGTTTTGGGTAGCCATGATTGGTCCGTTTCATCATCGGGAATGCTCGAGCGTATCCCGGATTCAAAATCGGGGTGTCTACAGTTGCCCCTCTTAGACGGGACTCGATGCCATTGATTTGGTATGAGTGACGTCTAAGACATAGACAACCCGACTCGTTCCCCGCGATATATCTCAAGCCACAAAGAAAATCATTAGAAGGTTAATCGATCGTGCTTTGCGAGCTGCCTACGTACCCTATTGTAGGGATCAGACCGGCGTAGTTCCTAGGGGCGATGGAAAATATCCAATAAATAAACATAAATGGGTTCAAAAACCCTCAAAACGTTGATTAAACGGACACGTGGTCCTCAAAAACGTTGATTTAAACGGACACGTGGTCCTCAAAACGTTGATTTAAACGGACACGTGGTCCTCAAAACGATGATTTAAACGGACACGTGGTCCTTAAAACGTTGATTTAAACGGACACGTGGTCCCCAAAACCATGATTTAAACCGACACGTGGTCCTCAAAACGTTGATTTAAATGGACACGTGGTCCTCAAAATAAAGTCAAAACTCTTTTCGCATACGCTAATGCGAATTGTGATACACAACAAGTCTCAATTGATTAACGTGACCTATTACGTCCAATTACCAAGATTCAGATTCTCAAATCAACACGCGTTCGATTGATTGGGACCAAAGAGTCCAAAACACACTAACAAAGCGCAAGAAATGCCTAAAATGTCCCTGCAAAGCTTGCAAAAGAAGCCAAAATGTCATGCCAGAACTGGACTTGAGCGCTCAGGGTATCCCCCATTGAGCGCTCAACCCTACTTGAGCGCTCAACTCCAGGACTTTGAGCGCTCAACTCTCAACTGACCCTCCAGCGCTCAAAGAGGTCAACTTGAGCGCTTGAACCTTTGAACGGGGACGACGGTTCAGAACTGTAACATTCGGTTTTAATGTCGTATAATGTCCGATTAAACCTTATAATGTTCCAAAACTTTCCGAAATCAAATCCTCACACCTCTCTTGCGATTCCGATCAATACCCTCTTGTTGTTCTCTCGAATTTCTTGCAAAATCAAAAACCCTCAAATCCTAGGGTTCATTTGTACGGTTTTTGGTTCAATTTCAGTTCGGTTAGGGTTCGATTCAAGGTCTAAATCGGTTTTTATGGAGAAACCCAGTGAGTTGCAGCCCTCCATGGGCTCGCCGACGGTGGAGGGAGACGGTGGTAGCACAGGGGTGCCAACACCGGCGGGTTCAAGCGCTCAAGGTGCTACAGTGGTTGAAACAGATGCTTCAGGGGTTGAAATTCCATCCTCAAGCACCGACGTGACATGCAGAGGGGAAGAAAAGGAGAGGGAGGAAGAGGGCAGCGACAGCGACCGGCCGAAGGAGGTCGGCGGTGATGGTGGTGGTGATCTAGTGGTTTCTGGCAGTGGTGGAGACCCAGCCACTGAGCCAGTGGTGGCTGGTGATGGAGGTGGTGAGAGAAAGGGTGGTGAGGGTAGTGTTTTAGGTGGCGGTGATGATGCGGCGATGTTGGAGAGGGTTGGGGAGAGAGATAGGGAAGTGGTGGAGATTGTGAGTGCGAGCGAGGCTAGTAGTAGTGGTAGTGAGGAGATGGTCGAGGAGAGGGGGACTGGTGGTAGTAGTGGCGGAGATAGAGCGGAGGGTACGAGTGGGGTAGTCAGGACCAGGGCTCCCCGCGGGAGAGTAGAGCCTAGGCCCAGTCAGCAGCCTAGTGAGGGAGATAGGGGGAAGGCAGTGGTGACAGGTGATGAGTCGGTGACTCAGGGACCGAGTGGTGGTCCGTTAGTTCAGGGGCCGGTAGGAATTTCTCGGGAGGATTACCTTGAGAACGCGCCTCAGGAGGTAGTGATGGCAGTAGCAGCGGATGCTCCAGGGATTCTGGACCTGGCGAGGGAGGCCATCGTTGAGGATAGGGAGAGGGAGGCGGTGTTGCTACGAGAGGCGGCAGACGAGGATGCGGCGGCGAGGGCCTTTTGGGAGGAGTTTGAGACAGAGGAGGCGGCGGAGGAGGCCAGGCTACGGGCTGAGGAGGAGGAGAGGGCAGCTGGCCACAAGACTACAGTGGTTCAGGCTGCCAGGCAGCGGCTGAGGAGAGGGAGGCCGGCGATTGACGCAGCGACTTATGCTCCACCAATGCACCTCTTTGTGCCGTCTGGTTCAGAGGACTACACTCCCCGCCGGGAGCTGTACTTTGGAGAGGAGGTGTTACTGGACCCCGAGGTCCACCTCTCGACTGACTGCCTGACGGTATGCTTGCTTTACTTTCCAATTTATCGCTTCCATGCACTTTCAGTAGCTAGAAATCTTTGTTTGCATTGAATGATTGAATTACTACTTGATTGATGATTGGATTGATGACTGATTGATTGATTGGACTAACACCCGTTTGCTTGTCTGTTTGTTGTCTGCTTGCAGAGAAACTTGCGCTTGAAGGCTCATGGAGGTATGGGCTCCAGTTGGGAGATCTACCAGCAGCTACATGCCTCGATGAAGGCATTGGTGGATCAAGCAGGGTTCGGGGCGTTCATCCCGACTCTCTCGAGCACACAGCATGACCATGCCGTGGTGACGGCATTGGCAGAGAGGTGGAGGGACTCTACGAGTTCTTTTCACCTTATCTTCGGAGAGGCGACGATGACGCCGCTGGACTTCTCAGCACTCACGGGGTTACGGGTAGGAGGAGACCCGATCCCGTTCGACTCGGGGATAGGTCGGGATGAGGCTGCACTGCGGTGGTTTCTGGGCTTCATGCCCACCAGGGAGGGAGAGATGGCCACATATGGCCAGTTCAAGTTGACCGGACTGGGTGTGCCGACGGACGAGGAGGATGCAGCACGGAAGGCGAGGTGCTACTTGTTATACCTATTTGGGGCCTCGTTGTACCCAAACAGGCGTAACAGGGTGCACCTCTCCTACCTCGGAGGGTTGAGAGACTTCGCCAGGGCGGCGAAGTATGACTGGGGTGGAGCAGCGCTCGGGAGCTGTTATGCGTTCATGAATGCCGTCTCGAGGCGGAAAGGGACTGGCATTTCGGGACTGTGGAGTGTCTGGGAGGTAAAATTCAAAACCTTTGTTTTAAATTAAAAATGCATGCATTTCAATACTTGCACTTGATTATCAAAACTGGTATTGGCTGACCAACTTGTTGTTTGCATTGCAGCTCTGGGCTTATGAGGTATTGGGGTTGCATCCCCCAGAGACACGTCACCGGGACCCGAACGTCATCCCTCGGGCACTGTGCTGGGGGGAGGGCTTTCGGTATGGTGGTTTAGTGCGGGGGAACCTCTAGGTCCTCCGTGTTTCGCTAGACAGACTCTCTGCTTCTCTGGTAAGTACTGAAATCTCACACGTATTCAATTTGCTTTCAATCTATCCATAGCCATGCATTCGATTACTGATGCTCGAATAATTCTTGCAGGTCCGCTGGGATGTATGGGACGCCGTCGACGAGCCTTACCTGGCTCGGAGCAGAGAGATCACGAGGGGGAGGGTCCTGCTTGAGTGCCAGTACGACTGGTTCTGGTACCTTGGTGATAGGGTGCTGCGCCAGTCGATACGGGCTGAGAGACCTCAGGTTCCAGGGCGCCTCCCTCCTCGAGTGTTGATGATGTCTCGGTACACGCTGGCGGAGATCGAGCGTTACACCACGCCCGATCTGGACCTGAGCCAGTACTTGCGTCCGGCCTTGAGCTATGTTGACTACCGGAGGAGGTACTTGGCCGGTTCGCTGAGGGCAGCAGAGTGGAGGGACAAGGTGGAGAGAGAGAAAGCTGCGAAGGCGCGTGCCTCAGCCGGAGGAGTAGCAGGAGGTCGGGGCGAGGGTGTTGGTACCCTGACTGAGGAGACAGAGGCAGCTAGGTGGTGGGTGCACGTCACCTCCGCTGGTGGAGAGGCAGGGGTCATAGATATCCCGAGACCACCGGCTGACTTCCCACCGCTCTCGGCACCGGTAAGAAACATTCCATTTATTCCATATCGTATGCCTTGATTATGACTGCCCCAAATGTACTAATAACATGGACCTTGACTTTGCTTGCAAGTTTCACAGGAGGCGGCACAGACAATGTATGAGCAGAATCGGGGACTTCGTGTCCTGATACGTCGCCTCTTAGCCGGACAGGAGGTCGCCATCCTCTTGGAGGGTGAGCCAGCACCTCCCGCTACCCCTGGGCCTTCTCGCCCGAGAGTTGCACCGGTATGCTATTTACATTCCTTGTCCTTCCAATTCCTTGATTATATCATGTACTGATTCCTTTTCTTGTTTGCTTGATGATGCAGCCGCCTGTGATCAGGAAGAGGCCCCACGATGGAGCTAGCGGTCCTGGAGATACGACCGTGCGACTTGGGCGCTCGAAGCCTGCGGTGGTGGGACTCGAGGAGGAGGGACCACGGAGGTCTACCCGTCAGAGAGTGGAGATAGCTCCTGAGGGGATAGTTGAGGCGAGCTCGAGTGATGATGATAGTGTCAGCGACACTAACTACCCCTCTTCCCGACAGGAGCGACTGGAGCAGCGGCATGGTGATGAGACTGAGAGCTCGGATGAGACGATGGACGAGTCCGAGTAGTATATAGTAGACATAGAGTAGCTTTAGAGTCTTGCTTTTACTTTTCGTCTTTTCTTTTGACTGGGCCTGCGTGCCCCGGTAGACAGGTGGATTGGGCCTGTGTGCCCCAGTAGTTGGTGATGATACACAGACTTGATGTTTTGATTTTTCATGGGTTTTGATCAGAGTATATACATGATTTGCACTTTCATTGTTTATTGCATTGTTCTCTCGCTTTTGATGTACCAATGAACCAACCTGTTGTAGAATGTATATAATTTATTCACAAAACTTTGAATCCAAGCATCCAAATACAAAGTTTAAAATTCAACTCCAAAGAAAGGCTAACATGTTCGTGAATTTGGACGAAACATGATTATTTGATTTTATGAACAACCAAAAAATGTATTTACGTGCCACACGACCTGACACGCTCCTTATATATGTACACTTGACATTTAATCTGCACCAAATGACCTTAGAACAGAATTTGACGTTCATAAGGCATATTTGAAAATAAAATGCTTCGTGAGCCTGCTTTAACATGATGAATTGCCACATTACTGCTTTGTCCAAGTCATAAATGACGAAAATGCCCTTGTGACCGTCACAATTTGGCAAGAGACCTCATAGAACCATTTTTGATATGGTGACGGTTGCCATTTCATTGCTTGAGTTGGCCATTGGAACCTCAAAACTCCGCATCCTTGAAGAATTGCCCCTGAAACAGTTCCGACAAGTCATAGCTCTCCCCTGACACATGTCTCAATGATCGGATACGGCTCGTGAAGCTTGGAAATGAATTTGAATGTCCAATGACCATTTTAAACTTTGAACTTTCATTTCCATGTGTCCCATACTCATATACGTATTGGCTTGATAAATGGGGTTATGGAATGCTCCGTGAAGCCACAAATCCCCTTTAGGACTTGATTGAATAGTTAGACAAAGCTCGGGAAGCTTGAAAGTGAATCCGGACATCCAATGGCCAACCTCATGCCTTAACCTTGCATATTTGCGTATCCCGTATCCGTACGCGTATCGGCTTGATTACTCGGGGAACGGGACATTCTGTGAAGTCACAATTACCCTTTGGGACTTGGTTTGGGTGTTGGTGGATGGTTAGAGTGCTTAGAATAGGTTTCGGACATCAAACGGGCCAAACTACAGTTGCTGCTGCTGCTGCTGTTTCTGCAGGCCTTGAGCGCTCAATGTGGTTTGAGCGCTCAAGCTCACCACCTTGAGCGCTCAAGGTGGTCTAGAGGGGGTTGAGTGCTCAACCCTATGGCATTGAGTGCTCAATGTCTGTGCTGGGCAGGTTTGTGGTGTTGCTTTCCAATGCACTTTTGGACCCTTTGCATGGTTTTCTCTGCCCCAAACGTCTTGTTGCTCTGCTATAACATCCCCCAAGCTTTGAACATCACCTTCCCAAGGTCTTTTCACCTTTTCCCCACAAATACCATGCATTTCTAATGCATTTTCCAACTTTCCAACAACAATATTTTGTAAACATGCATTTGACCATCTTGAAAATGCAATCTTTGATTTCCAAT